>JAQIWH010001047.1:0-36265 GCA_034695005.1 Cryptops parisi | reverse complement strand
AAACTACCCCCCGAAAGAAAAAACTTCCACCTTACGACTATGGAAAAAAAAATTTGCCCCGAAGTAAAATACAGAAAAACCTAAATCGATTCATTTGAATAAACAAAAGACATCGTCCTCTAATGTACAAAGTGAAATGAAAAAACAAAAAACTATTAGAAATTTAAAACAAGCATCGTTATTAAATCAAGATGGGTCAAAACTTACGCATCATGGGAAATGGCTGATAAAATTTGGAAGATATCAATTTTCTTTACAAGATTTTTTTTCAACCCTATTTTATTTAACTTACGCTGAGGTCAAAGTAGTTCAACATTTTTAAGCACTTTTCGGTAGGTTCCCGATGACCTACAAAGCTGAAATTTTAAACATAGGCTGGGGTCGTGAAACATTTTGTTGTATCCAATTTAAACGAATCACTGTTCAGTCAATTCTGAGATTTTGTCACACGAAAGGTACGTTTTTCTTCGAAAAGTGTTTGCTGATGATATATCTACATTTTAAGCCATTTCAAGCCACCACACATCATTGTACACAAAGGTACTTTCCGGTTAGAGCGGAGCCAGGCTATTTGCTTGTACTTGGTTATGGATTTATTTTGCAAGTTAGGTTAGGAAAAACAAAGAAACGTAATTAAATGTATGGCTTTGTTTTATTTTCCTAACCTAACCTATAAAATGAACCCATAACCAAGTACAAGCAAATATACTGGCCCCGCTATAACCGGAAAGTAGCAAGTTGAATTTCTACGTATTTGTTTCAGTGATTACGAGGTTGTAAAAGAAATTATTAAAAACGCAGTTTTTTTTAAATTACTTAACAGTAATTAAACGTTTAACAAAAAGTGGTTCAAAATTTTGACTTTTATTTATTAATCATTCGTTATATTTTAAAGCGGATATACTATTCTGCATTAGGCAATACTTAATGGTGAGGTTAATTAGTGAATCATTAATTTCGGCTGATTAAGTAATTAACAATCCATGTGACCGGCATATTAAACAAATTACATTTCACGTACTACGATAACCAATCTATATTCTGTGATATTAATTTGTAAGTTTATCAATATCAAAACTACAAATATAAAAATACTTTTATAATCGATAAAAAAAATTGTGTTATTTTATATATTTCAGAATTTTATTATGCTCTATATCCATAATTCACTAGAAGAAAGTTTGTAATAACTGTGAACAAACCCTATGATAAACCACTGTATACTGTATAAATAAAGACTCCATCTTTCCTCACCCAACGCTTGAAATTCACGGGCAAACAGCGATTTCACGGGCGCTTAGAATTCATTGGCTGGAATCGATGAAAAAAAAGATGGGGGGGGGGAGAGTCACCAATGTTTCATTCACAGAAGCACACAATTATAAGAAAACATCTTCCATTAATTTATGATTTAAAATAGATGAATACAGAGTATTCCTGAAAGTTCTAGTCAATTTTAACCACAGATGCTACGCATCAAAAGGAGGCAAATAATTCATAAACATGCTTCCCTTCTTGGATAACACACAGTGAAGTCACATAAATGCATAGACCTATGGTCTCAATCGCTTGTAGATGAACAAATGTGTATGCATTTTCTGACTCAGGTTTATATGAACTTTTTGCTTTGTTTTGATGTGTAGCATCTGTGGATAAATATTTACTATACCTTTCAGGA
Source organism: Cryptops parisi (assembly GCA_034695005.1). NCBI lineage: Eukaryota > Metazoa > Arthropoda > Chilopoda > Scolopendromorpha > Cryptopidae > Cryptops > Cryptops parisi. Next base: position 34,587 of record JAQIWH010001047.1, on the reverse strand, counting down.
ACATCTTGTCGTCTTGTATATGTGTCAGTGATTATGAAAGTGTTTTAAGTCGCATTTCTAGTTTTGAGATATCGTCCCTTTTTACAAAAACATAACTGTGCATCGACAAAAATATTACTGCTGTAAGATGCGTTTACTTACTGTTTAAGTTTTTTCCAAAAAATGGTGTTTCATTACAGTATATCGGGTGGCCAAAAGTTTTTGCACCTGTTTAAAAATGTGAATATCTGAACTACAGATTTGAAAAAAAAAACAACTGTGAAATGCAGTTCAAATCATGCTTTATCGAATTATATGATGTTATGTGTCTACAGTTATTGGGAAATGACGACTTATTTCTAAATAACTGTGTCGGTCGTTTGAAATAAAAAATACGGTACCCCCCAAAAACGTTGCCAAAATGAAACTTTCTTCTTTCTGTAATACTGTATCTTGAAGTCAGCTACTAAAGATTGTTCACGCATAGGGTTAGTATTTGGAAGAATGTTTATGTGAACGGTCAAGATTAATCTTCAAATGAACGTAAGGACCTGAACATATATTGAAACATACATTTTTAGAGAGAGTATAAAGTTTACTTTATTTCTGTCAGTATTTTTCCAAATCTTTCAAGAGATATTCACATTTTCAAACAAGTGCAAAAAGTTTTGGTTCACCCCGTATACTCTTTAGTATACGGGGTAATGCAATACGAAATAAGCTATAAAACCCATTTTAAGACCGCGTGACACACGAATTTTTTGGTGTGACAGACAATTGAAGGCTTGCCAGGAATAACGTGGTATGTTACAAAAATTCAATATTGAGTTTATTATGGAAAACTGTGCCTCATATATGGGCCTAGCTAGTGATGTCAATAAACAAACTCATACCTGCCTAAAACATACATATATCGCTTCGAAATTGGGCACCTAATATCTGACCATCAATTTGTTGCTGAATACTTCTTTTGCCATTTACTCAAAACTATAAATTGTTACATGCAACGTTATTCCGGGCAATCCTTCAATTCATGCAATTTGTAAACAACTGTAATGACAGCTTCTCGCTCAACCAATGAAAACTGGTTGACGTGAAACTTTTGTCACAGTTGTCTACAAATTGCTTGAATTGGCAAACCAAAATTTGCGTGTCTGGCGGCCTTCAAATTGGACTTTGACCACTTTCATATTATTGACTCATATTCCCCCCCCCCCCCGACCATGTATCCTCTCCAACAGATCCAAAGAAAGTACTTTTTAACGCATACGCTCGATCGTGTAAGAAATTTTAATTTAAACCAAATTACTTTCCCTGTTACACAGCACGGACGGGAGGCTACCACTAATATCATAATAGTGTTATTCAGTAAATTTAATTTATTTTTTGGTGATTCTGAACCGTTGTATAACATTCCAGTTTTTAAGCGTTTCACGAGAACTTTTTGTACAACATGTATCTTTTATCTCAAGTCTAATAATAAATAAACTTAAAAAAAAAAAAAAAAAAAAACACAACCTCCTACAGAATCGTTATTATCATCTCATGAATTATGCATTCCAAAAAAAAAGATTGGAATACTAATAAAGAAAATGGAACCATTTCACAAATAACGTCTTAATATAAGGTTCCTTGCGCACGCATTCCCCCAGTGAAGTTCTTCAATTTTGAAATTTCATTGCGTTCCACCTTAAAAAGCGATTGCACTTGCAAATGTAATCTCAATACATTTCACCGTCCATCAGCCTAGGACCAAAGTTGGCCATGTTAATGGTGTGGACCTTTGCATTAAACATTGCGGCCAAGAGCATGAAATTTCCATTGTCGACTCCGGTTATTGTCACCAGGCACTTGCTGAACTGCCAATAGAATTCCCATAGCTGACCTTCCACTCGTCCACACGGGTCTTCAATACGCAGGCAACGGATCTAGTCGATGGTAAAGCAATTGCATGCATACTAACTTTTTGCCCTATCCCCCAACAGACATCGACCCCTAACTTTTTTTTATATCTGGTTTTTTCGGTGAGAGGACACGAAACTTTAATCACATGAGTGAACAAACACCATGTTTTTTTTTTAATATTATCAATATGTCTGGAACTTGTACGACTTTGTCATATACAATGTGGCTAGTACGTTCACCTTACACAGCATGCAATGAAATGACGCACACGTATAACGGGAATTGATAGAAAACCTATCGTGTCTAACCTGTATCCTCTGTATCGTCTAACCTGTTTGACCTCTGAAAAGTGCCGATGCCATACTCTTAGTTTTCGATTCTTTGAAACAATTTTAAATGATTTTGCTGTCATTTAACTCAACTTACAAACAAAACAGAATCAATCTGGAAGTACATAACTATTGTTTAAAAAAAGTTAACAAAAAACACATAATCTTACATTTAAGTTGTTAGAGTTTGTTGAATCAAGATTTTGCAAAACCATAGAATTAAACTCATGGCATCCGTCTGTAAACACGAGGTTCTGCACATAATCATGCTTTCACAATCAAATTTGCGTTACAGACGGGAAACTGATTTTACAGTAGGTACACAAGTTCTGCATATTTTTTACACGTCACTGTTTTATTAACATACAAAGTGAAGGTGTTTTCTATGTCTTGTTTAACTCGATTTTCAAACAGAGCTTGTTAACTGTTTCAGATTGTAACAGGTAATTGAGGAACTCGGAATTAAAAGTTGAGGTAAGTCGCTGTGAATGTATTGACTATTGGTGAAAATCTGTGACTTAACAAATTTTAATTCTGAATGATTTATAAAAAAAACAACCGCGAAACCTTTTTTACAACTCGTAATTACTAAAACAAACACGTCAAAATATATTTTTTGCTTAAAAATAAACGGTTGTAATAAAAAAAAAAAGTAAAAATAAAACACGTAACATACAATACAGTTGTGCCCGAAAATTATCTTTAAAACTTCACATAAAGTATGCTTATACTGTATATAAACTTGTGAATATAATTTTCGGACACCCTATAAAATTTCCATGAACTTCCAAAATGCCTCATTCAAAACGTTCTTAGATGACGCAAATTAAAAAGACGTTCTTTAAGTGTCCAATTATTTACCTTCGCACAGGTCTCGACAGAGCAGACGTAATCGTGACGTCCGTTACAAAATTAAACCATTACTTCTTCAAATTGTGGTGACTGACCAGAGATTAGTGTAATCTTATGAAACCCTAAAAATAGCCTCGAACCGAGTTAAGGCTATGCAGTTAAGCTCGTCGTTATAGTGTTATGGCCTGACAACAAAAAACGACAAAAAAACAAACAAAACAAAAACACAAACAAAACAAATAAACTTGTAGAGATGTGTAGACTTAACGAATAAGAAGACTTTTCTTCAGCTTGATATAGGTTCTAAATTAAGAATTATGAGAACGTAGACTGAAAATAACTCCAAATCTTAGTAGATTTTAACATTTCACAGAAACATGAGTGTCGCATTAGTAAACTCAGACTGAACCTATATTAAAATCGCTTTATTTGAATTCCACTAATTCAGAACATGTTTTCAGAAATTCTGATGACGTTCATTCCTAACTCGAAATTAAAAAAAATACTCCACCATTTAATTTTGTATACTGCATTCATCTCAGTGTTCAAAGAAAATTAAGAAAAGGAGAACAAGATTTTAATTTAAAAATCTAGTAGCTCTCCAAATGAGGTAAATGAATACCCAACTCTTTGAAAAGAAAACTTAAGAAAAATTTATTTTACTGCTACTACTGATTTTCTTGATCTGTTCAACAAACGAAGGGGAATTGAGCTACACAGAGAAACAATGTCATTGTTTACAAAAGAAGAGAGACAAACTAATGGAAGTAATTCCTTTAATCAGCTTTGTTCGAGTCAATCCCGGTGCAAATTGATGACGATTGTCAATTTGCTACCGCGCCAGAAATCAACGAAGAAAATAACTTACAACAATTTATTTTTATTTTTGCAAAACTACTAGTGTGTTTTGCAAATTCAACTTGATTAAAAAACCTGTCTTCGAAGAGATAGATTAGTACTTTCTTCGAATGGTTAAAGTGAATAAGTCAATAGACTGTTGGAATCGTCCAATTTGCAAGAAATCCATAAAACAAAGATGAAACAACAAAGAATTTGTAAATACACTAACACACACCCATCACTTGATGACGTCATTACAAACGCTGAAGCAAGAATAATTACATGATAAAAAACCGGTAATCGGTCTATGCTCGGTGTCTTTGGTTAAGACGTGGTCGAAGTGCAAATGAGACAAGTTATTAATTTTTATAGAACCATTGGAAGTCTACCAATGCGCGTGTCGAATCGACATTTCAAAACACGCGACAACCATCGGTTATGGTTGACGTTTTCCAAAACTAATGGATGGGAAATGTCCGTTGACGCACGACGAGAGTATGACAAGAAACGATGAAAACGGGAAGACACTGGTCATCATTGGTAAAATTTTCAATGGTCCAACAGCAGTCAATACTACAGCTTTGCGTGTGCGGCAAAGACAGAGAAATATCAACCTGTCTTTCCATTCGCAATGTTCTGTTTGACAAGCGAAAATGCTTTCAATGTTTGGCCAACGTCCAATTTGGAAGATCCCGTGCTTGAAAGCAAAGACTAAACAAACAACAGCAGCAACAACGGCAAAAAAAAATTAAATAAATAAAAATAAAAACGACACAGCAAAACTGCAGTGCAAAATGCATGAAACCGCAAATGATTACCAACAATAAACCTCAAAAATGATGGCGCTATATTCTCGAAACAAAAGAAAAATTATTGACGGTTTTCTTAGACCACTATATAAAAGGGGTGACGGTTGGGTGGATTTGTGATAAATGGCGATTCTTATTGGACGTCTTTTGCTAACGTTCGTTTTGTTGAATAATCTGGGAAATTTTCAAAAAATAAAAACAAACAAAACCTTATTCGGCTATAATAAATATTGCTTATAAAAAGGCAATTTATTATTTTTTAAATATTATTAAGCTAAATATTAGTTTTATTATAGAGTAACGTATATTGTGCACCGATCTTTGAATTATCTCTTAACACGAAAATCTTTGGCGGACTACTAGTAGACCAATACTTATAAACAAAGCTCAAGTCCTTAATTTTGAGGTACGAACTGTTATTTTGTTTATAGTAAACGCGAGAAAACGACCACTAATATCGAATTGCAAGAAACGTTTTTTTAAAAAATCAAAAAATGTACGTATTTGATTATATAATAATAGTAATTTTTAGTTTGCAAGCTATTGTGACTATTTTGTTTGCTATTATACAGGGTGAAGCAAAAGTCTGATCACTTCTAAATATCGCCAAAACCATTAGTGGTTTGATTAAACTATTGTTATGTATATCCGTCATGGGTATCTAATGACGTTACCGGAAGTGACCTTGGATGTAATATTTAAAGTCATCTAATCATTAATTTTTTCAATATGCATCCAACACCTCATATGTGATTTAGCAAGATGAAGGTATTCACAAAATAATGTCAACCCACGAAACAGATCGAAAATCGACCGGTAAAAACAAAAGTTACAAGCAAAAAAAATACGGTATTACAGGAAAGCTATCAGAAGCAGCAACAAACATAGCCCTACTTGATAATGTATTAGTCATAGTAGAAAAAGGGTGAAAAAGTTTTTTCAACATTTATTAGACTGATGCATTTATACATACATCAGTTTAACAGGTTTCCCACAACTTTTTTTACCACTTTTTTAATGTCAGGTTGTTGCAGCTGCCCCTGAGTTTGCTTCACTGTTTGACTGTTTCTTCTTTCGCTAGTAACTTCCGTTTTTACCGGTCGGTTTTTGATCTGTTTTGGCATTATTTCGTGAATACCTTCATCTTTGTAAATCACATGTAGGGTGTGAGATGAATATTAAAAAAGTGATTTTCAAGGTCACTTCTGGCAACTTCGTTGAGTAGCCTATGACCGATATACACTAGCAAAAAACCGGGCTTTAATAGAACTCGCGCGTGTACTATTATGTGAGCTGTAAAAGATTAAAAACATTACATATTAAAAGGGTCCATTGAAGTTACTAAATGCAAAATTGCTACATAAGAGTAGGCATAGTTTTAGACCCGTAAAACCGCTTTTTAGTTTTCGATCGAGAATGCATTCTTTTTTACGTAAGTGTGCAAAATTTTATCTTCCAAGCTATTGTAGTTTTTGAAAAAAAAGGATCACAAGATTTAGCCAAATGCCGATTTTGGTACAACTGGGATGGAGCGAGACCCACTTCGCTCGTCTCAATTACAATAGTTCAATCAGAATTTATATATCACTAATGGTTTTCGGGATATGTATCTGTGACCAGAGTTTTGCCTCACCCTGTATAATATGTTTTATTTTTGTATTTTTCGTTACGACCCCAGAGGGCTGAATAACATTTTCCCCCGATGCTCGTAGAACTTTTCGTTTATTTTGTACGTTTTGTGCAGTGATACACTAATGGTTGAAGATAAAAATTGTTACTTTGTGGAAATTCGTTTCATGCAATTTTTTCAAACTTCGATATTTGCGATTTTTCATTTACGCGAGAATGCGCAAAACATAACCCTCCCTTAAATAGACAATATCCTCTAGTTTATGAATTTAAATGAATAGCCGTTTACCTGTTAGCAATAAAGTCGATTTTTGTACGAAAATATTTTTAGAAAATTAATACTAAATAAAATACCGGGTGGGCTAAAAAATGAATAATATTTCCACGTGCTTGTTTAAAAGTCTTTTGTATCTGTTTAAACTCCTTCATTTTAATTGTTGAAGTAAGATTCATGAATTTTTTACTTTTATCAAACGGTGACGATTCATGCCAATAACTTCAGGAAAAATGAGGTTTTAAAAAAAGGTTATCAAAAATGCAAAGTTTTATAAAACTTGTTTATGCATCAAGACGTTCCAACACAATTCATTATACGACGTAACACTTCAAACTTGAATGGAATCAAATTATTGTAAATTACACATATACACTAATAGAATATAAGTCTTAAAATATCATCAGCAGATCACACTATAGATCTTCGGATGAATTTTATATTCACTCCTTTAATTTTTTGTAACCCTTATAATTTAAATTGCTACTGTACTACATGATGATATACAGTACCCATTGCTGTATTGAGCAATAACCACGAAAACTACACTTATCCAACTCCACGAGCAAACAAAGTCGATTGACGATTCCAAACAAACGCTTTTACACAAACGATTCTTCTTAATAGTTAAAAGCCCGGGGATAAAACGGGGTAAGTGTGAAAGGGTTTGGTTTGGTTGCCCAACCGAGCGTGAATCTCCAGTCCAGTAGGTCTAGTAGTGGACGCCATTCGCAACTGTTAGCTGTAAACACACGGGCAATCTGGCGCTCGAAAAGCAGCCGAAGTAAAGCAAGCAATCGAATGAGAGAGCTCTCAGCTTCCACATGGTTTTTGTTTTAGTATTGCCGACGAACTTGCTGTTTCTGTTACTTCTTCTACTGCAAATACAATAGCCGTTTGCCGCCAGTCGATGACGTCAGCAAAAATGAACCGTCTATTATTATCGACCTCCCATTCGGAAACATTCGACGATGACGGCAATAAAACCATAGGGCTGTTGCGTTTCTTTTTCCACTGTTTCTGCAAATATGATTCTGAAAGCATTTCTTGACAAAGTAAAAAGAAACAAGATTTGGATTTTTTGTTCGGTACGCGACGTTCTTGGAAATTACTTTTCACAATGGTCAAAACCCTTTCTTTTTATCTCTAACGTTCTTTTGAAATAAGTTTCCAACAACAAAACCTGATCGAAACGCAAGACAATGTTCCACGCAATGTCCATTTTTAATCTAGAAGATTGCAATATGATTACAAAATTTGAAAGTTATGTTCTTAACTTAGCTTAAAACTAGGTGTACAATCACCTAGCTGTTTAATGATATTTTTCTGAAGTGTTTTTATCGCTTTGGTTGAGTTCAAAACAGCTGTTGATGCCTTAAAAATAATGCATCTGTTCCTTGCTACTATTATAGGTTACCAAAAATACTAGTTATATTTAGATTCTAATCATCTCCGCTTCCGATAATAATACCGGTAGTCATTTTCAAACCGTTATTTACCACACACGGAAGCTTAGTTATAATATATGAATGGAATCGATTTTTGTTGGTTATTTATACATTGATTACTTTTCGTAAATATTTTATGGTTAAGTAATTTCGTTGTAGACTGCCCGCATAAAAAAAATGGCGGTCAAGTTTGAACTCTTGTGTAATGACGATAATTTATCTACTTTATAGTACATATTTATCAAAGAAATTTTTAGTCAAATTTTTTGAATTTAAATATTTTAAAAAATTAAAAGTTTTAACAAACTTTTTCATGAAATTTTTGTCGATTTTATTGTTTTTGTAAAGTGTTTTGTAACAACTTTGCTTGGTATTATGTATCTGTAATTGGCAAGTTTCTGTGTGTGTGTGTGTGTGTGTTCATAAGGTACACACGTACACTCTAAACGGAACGCTCTAGCCTTTCAATTTCTAACTGCACAACGTTCTACTGCACATTTCTAGGTCGTCAACGCAACTATTTTCAACTGTCAAAGTCGTGTAAATTCCGAGATATGGACATTTGAAGTCCAACATTTTGTCACTGAGTGGTTATGTGAATGGTTACATGAAGGTATCATAGTAACCACGTAGCAACAAACAAGATTATGTCATGATGTTTTGAATCTATTGTTACGAACACCATGCAAAAACCCTGATATTGTATCAATAGTCTATTTGCACAGTTTCAAACAAAATAAAATAATCCAAACGACATTGCGTAATGTCGGCATAATCCATTGAACAAGCGCTTTCAAAACAAATTTTTTTCCTTCTAATTTTTGTGCTATTGTAAACTGTACACATTTATTGACTTAAGAATCTTTTTTTTTCAAGCAAATTCACTTATATACTCTTAGCTTTGTACACTTTACACGTTGTATATTTATTTCCAAACATTGACTTACGAATCCTTTCTTCAAACAAACACTTACATACTCTTAGCGTTAAACGTTTCGTCGCCATTAAAAATCTCTTCAAAAGAAAGCCTCGTCGACAAACAACGATCACGTGACTGCTCATTTTGCATATCATCACCTACGCAACGTGAACTTGTTTCAATTTACAGCTTGCCTTTGGAAAACCACCACCATCCAGCAACGGCTTTGTTAAGTGTGATGGATGTTTCGAGACAAGAGAAGCACTTTCCCAAAATATGGCAAGTGGCACGACGAGCCACACCAAACATTGCGAAAATAGACGAATTAATTGCTTCCAACACTCTGATGAAGACTGATGGCTAGGCAAAAGAGGAATTGGACAAAAGATAAGAATTGACCAATAAACACGCATTATTCACGTGGGTGCCTAATAATTGCCAAGAGCTGCAACGCCAAAATGCATTAGGCAAATGAGATGGGCTTCGACACGTAGGAAAGAAGAGTTTTTCAAATCTCGCGATCTCGCTTCCCAACGATAACGAGATGTTATTTATAATAAAACGGCAAAAACCGTCAAATATTGTCCACGTGTCAATATCATCAAAAGCGACACGACGAATTGAAAGAGTGCCAACTTATAAAGAAAAATGATTTTCTTCTTCTTTTTTTTTTTAAAGTTGAAAAATTAAAGAATGTGTAAGCTTAAGTGATAATCGATATTTCATTACATGAACCAAAGAAGAAGAAAAGAAAGAAAGACGTACGTCTGACGTCAATGTGCTTTCTTCATTAGTTTACAATACAGCGTAATAAAACTTTTAGGTAAAAAAATTTAGAGTAGCTGATCAGGGCATTCTGCAAGCCATAATGCGTGGTGTTCAGGACTTCCTGACTTAGGAGTTAATTACCAAATTGGATCATGCATTGAATTCACCTGTCTTAACCCTTATGATTTCTGGCGTTTTCCAAAAATACAAAATGACCAAAATTTTCAGATATCTCTGACATCAAACGTAACGAGACAAAAAAATCCAAGAGTATACAGGGATAAAGTTCCAAAAATTTTTTCACTAATGACAATAATATCAGATTTGATATATAGCTACAAAAGCGGTATACTTTGAAGGTGGCCGTAGCTGCTAGTGCACAAGTGTGTACATACTTTTTTACAAATGCATTTCGGAAATTAAATTGTCACACCCCCACAAGAATTGTAACCGAGGAAAATGTCTATTATTTTAATGTAAACTTTCAGTCCACTCACCGCGCCATTTTTTGACGTCCGTACACCCACCGTTCATACTTGTGTACTTCTGATTTAACATTTCCAAAACATCGGGGTGTGTGAAATATACCGTACAAAGGATGTTCACGGTAAAATCTAAACATTTTGAATCTAATCACATTGAAGAAAAAACATATACAAGTATAATCACAACTAAATATGGAGATGGTAGGATAGTAACATACTACAGTTTTATATAAAAAATAAGTCGGTAGTACACCTCCACATGGGCGTCTCTGGTGGTACGAAAAATGCTTAGCGTAACTCACATCATGTGTTCTGAAACATTCCCCCATGTCGACAAATTGTCAGAAAATTTTCAAATTCGATTTAGAATGCTTCATATATTTAACATGCTTTCATAGTTGACATTTTTTGAACAAAAATAAGCGGAAAAAAACACGTATTTCTCATGCATTCGTTCACCAACCATTGCCTGTGCCTGGTCGCTCAGAGTGGCCATTTTGGAAAATGACTGACTGCAGCGCCACTGTGGTTCTGACACCCAGAAACTTTATGGATTTCTGTTTCCGTTCCACCTGTTATGACCACTCTGTATAACCTGACATAAAATGTGGTTTCCAAATGTTTAGTGAACACCATATCACTATTGTATATACTACCCAGATTTGTATGTCGTTCATCGTATGGGGGAACGCATTAAATTTACGGGGGTTTACCAGAACTTGCATGAAATTTCACGTGGTTCATAACGTGAGTGCTAATTCAAATTACAACAATGAGCTGCAATGACGGATAATTGTTCACTGTATATCTTCTGATAAATGTGTTACCATAACAACACAACCGTGAGCACTAACTAATTACTTGAATTAAATGCACAATAAAAAATAAATACAATGAACAAGTGTTGCAAAACAACATCAGTCTAAGCACAGAGTTTCCTCCCTGTGGTTACCATACCAACCACGGGGTTTAAGCTACTTTTAAGTGAGACCAAAGTCTAGTCACAGCTAAATATTAATATTTGACCTCAATTTGGATGATCTTAAAAAAGTTAATATTCGAATGATCTTGCAAATTGCATCCCAGGTCACTTCTGGCAACTACACTGGATTGCTCATAGCCCATATACTACATTTTAAGATGATAGTTCGATCAGCGTTTTCTTACCACCAATGACTTTCGTGTGACAAGACTTTGGTCGCACTCTGTATATCTACTGTACAAGTACAGTACATACGAGAAGTATGTACTCATTCTCATTAGTTTTAACATTATTAATAATTCCGAACTAATGCTTCAGAGGGATCTCACGGTAAAATGCCAGATTTCGATTCTGGAAAGTAAGAGTTGTAAAACGCTCCCAACTCATTCTTTAAAAATAAAACTAGCGCGCTAATTTCAATTTAAATAGTGATAACATTCATGACGACAAACCACTATTGCCTTTGAATGTCTTCTAGCACTCTGTATTATAACACCACTTTACAAATTTTGTAAAAAGTTATCTAAAACCATAAAAAAATTATTGCATTTCACAATTAATAAAATTTGTTAAAAAAGGCATGTGATAATGAATAATTAATATGATAATAAACTAATATGCCATTTGCAACGCAAAAGCTGGTTTAAAAGTTCTTCATTATGTATTTGAAGATGGGGAACTTAAAGTTTAAAGTTTACTGAAAGTTCTTTTAATGCACCTAAAATAGTTAAATTTAAGATTAAATTGTTTGAGATATATAAAAACAGGTATTTAATATTTAACATAGACATTGTATTTAACGTAGCGTATTGTTAATATAATTTAAAGGCCTATTTTGACAATACATAGTACCGGTACTTGTGAATTAACCGATGAATGACGGGTTTAAACAGTTTATTTTATTTATTAGGGTGTATTATAGGTATTAGAAATGTGTGTTTAAATTTCTCTAACATCTTCTCACGCTACGAAAGTGATGCACGCTTATGCATACAAAATTTCAATATTCTGAAATTAATCCGTCTAATAAAAAACTTAATTGGAAAATAAATTAAAAAATAGATCGAATTGAACGGAACCTCATTTACAAACCATAAATTCTTTCCAAACTTCGCTTTCCAGGAGAAAAAAAAATAAAACCAAACATCGTAAACCCTAGTTAACCCTTTTAACGACTTCCAATCCACTCATTACTCACACTCTTGAGCTCGACTATTTTCTCTTAATCCCGAATAGCAACCTTTCGAAAACCAGCAACCCGTTTGCGCAATAATTCCTCGTTAACCTCTTTTTAATCCCATGAACAAGCTTCATACACATGTCAAATGTCAAACGACCACCTTCTCATTACACATCCTGTGACGTTAATCGCATGTTTCAGCATCGCACAACCAAAAACATTAAAAGTCAACAAACCAACCTCTCCTCCCTCTTTGCGACAAACCGGTATAAGATTATAAATAAAACGTGAACTTTTCTTACCTGCTGTCGCGTGGATCACCCTCAACATTTCACGCTAGGTGACAGTTCGGAGTCTCCGGGTAATCGTTGGATGGCAGATTTTTTTCCAACCGTTTGCGTGTAACGTGGACGACACATAAAGGTGGTGAAGAAGAACAGGTAGAAAGAAGAAAAAAGACGACACGATTGGCTGGAAGGTGACAAAAAGTCGAACCCCAAAACGAAATGGTGGTGGGTTTGTTTTTCCCCTTTTCACATTGATGTGTGTGTTGTGGGCGGTTGGTTGGTTGGTTGGTGATGATGGTGATGAAGCCTCCGTACGAGGGAGCTGGTGGTGGGAGTCTGCAGCTCGCACCTGAAAATGTCAAAGATCATGAGGAAGGAAGTGACTTTACATCATCGTTGCTGCCCATCTTTCATAGAAAAATGTGGGATAACATCGGGATAAATAACACCCCGGATAAGAAGTTAGATTAAAAACGTGTTCAATCAACCGGAAACTGATGGATAAAAAATGAATGAGATGTTTTTCTTATTTAGGATTTTGGCTAAAATCAAACCGGAAAAATCATCATCTAAACCCATTTTTCCTTTATTCATAAAATACTAAATGGGAGTGAGTGTGTGCGTGTATTATACAGTATATAGGGTGTTTCATTTCAAATGTGACATGGTAATATCTCGTCTAGTATTGTAAACACGTCAATTATGACATATGGAATATTATCAGAATATCAGATTGCAATTCAATGGTGCTATTTTCATTAACCTTGAAATTAATTTTCAAAGTCATTGCATTGTTGCATCGAAAACCACGATTCACATTCACGAAATTGTAACTAAAGATCCACTTAGCATCCAGTGTCGCTTCATTTACAAAAATCTAACTGAAAGAAAAATAGAAACAAAAGAACTAGAACACCTATATTGTACTTCGAGCATAGATGCCGTGTAATGCAGTGTAGTACTTCATTACGCTGGTGTACTAAGAAACTGTTAGGGACTGTTTGTATCTTATTTTATTTGGTTGGATTGTTGGAAATAAATTAACAGACAGTGAATTCTGACTAAATGAATCCTTTGTCACAACTTCCCAAATATGAAATTCGTAACTAATATTCATGGTTTTCAAAGTAACCATGCGATGACCTTGAAAATGAATTTTTAGATCAATGAAAATAGCATCATCAGAAAGACCCCTCATGCACAAACAATGTTTGTTTATTACATTCGTTTATTGCGGGCTTTGTATTCATGATATGTGAATGTGTCACGTCAAATAATTCACCCTCTATACATACAGGAAGTTTACGCGTTATGCAATTTTGTGGAATGGTGATTGAACGCTGAAATTTTGCAACTTAATGAAATTTCGATGAAGGCGATTTCCGGTTCATGAAACATTTGTGCAGTACGAACGCTCGCTTAAATCGAAAACTCCTGTACCGATTTAAGTGTACAAGCAGTACATCAAAAGAGCGTGCCTATTCTTTAAAAAATAAATATAATGAAGCTTTAAGATAAGCTACTTTGCGTTGAAGGCTTGCAAAATTCGTGTTAGGATCTCTCTTTAACGCTAAATTTTATACGAGTTCAGCTATAAATATATGCAAGTTTCAGAATAGCTAAAGATGTCTTACGTTAAAGATTTTCACGATATCATTAACGTTTAACATGTCCGGAAGTCGAAAAGAACAGCCCAGTGAACAATGGAAAACACGTTCATGAATATTACAAGTGCGAACATAAATAACTCGATCGTTAATATCCCATTCAATGTAGAGACACCAATCCACATCCTAAAACAACGAGCAACTTTTCGAAACAACATGAAATTGAAGCGATAAACGGAATTGTTCTCCAGGGAATTAAAAGGTTGCCAAGACACTGTGGTATTAATAAATTCTGTAACTGATACGTTGCTAATGAATTTCAATGGTTGCATCTATCGGGCAATGACAATAAAAGCACTTTCCAAATTTGTTACAAAAAGTTGCACAGAAATTGCGGTCGCAGTTTCTAAATTCACCTTGACGTTTAAATTTTGTTATTATTATGCTATATATATATAAGATCTATCTGTTTGTCAGGAACGCTTTTGGTGTACACTCACGTTGTTATAGTGAACCCCCATGAAGTTAACCATACCAACGTGAATGTAAATAAGGAGTTGGGTGGAAAAACGGCGTAAATCCACTTACAGGTACGCTGTTATTCCATATATTGAATCGTTTTAAACCAGTATATAGCATGAAAAATATTAGGTTGCATATAATTTTTACTTTGGGCCTTTTTGAAGCAAGAATATGGAATAATATCGTAAATGTGAAATTTTTTTGTGATTTCTTTCTTTTTGTCACTTCCTGGTTGTCTCACTCGCTTGTTTCACTTCCGAAACAATGGAAAAGCTACTGATCTTTGCAAAAACGGCGTAAATGCATTTATAAATTAGCACGATATTTGGAACAACGGCTTAATTGCATTTTTAACTTATGACCTGTCAACCAAAAGTGACAGATTTTTTGCAAACTTTGTGCATTTTTCTTCTATACTTATACAGTTGACAGGAATTTAATTTTGAAGGTGCCAGAAGTTTTTGCCCTTTTTCTCAAAACTACATTTTTCGATTTACGTCGTAATTTCACCCAAATAAAGATAGGTATAAAAGAGACTCCCAAATCCAAAGTGCATGGAATTCGTCAGTTCACAACACTGTATACAAAATTGTGTACGTTTCCATTACAACATGAGTCAAAACAAGAACGAACATTACCAAGCAACATGAGTTTTAACACAACTTCTAGCCTTCACGTGGTTACCATACCAACCACGAGGTTTACTTCTAGTAGTAGCGATAAAAAAAAGTTGCTTTGCTATACCAATTTTAGTGACGTAGAAACGAAGCTCATCTTCCCAGAATATTTTTCACGCTGTTTTATTTAAGCCATTCATCATACAAGAGTTTAATTTCATGCATCAAAAGCATGAAAAATTTGATGAAACGTTTACGTTAAACGTTCGTTTTTTTTGACGGACAGCACTTTGTCTATTTATAAAGTTAGTCGTTTTATATAAAAGATGTTTCTCTATCAAAAAAAAAACAAAACTCTCATGTATCCGAAAATTCACTTTCAAAATTTTTGGTAAATAGATCTCCATTTGCTATTTCCATCATATCGATCTTATTCAATACACTGAGGCAAGAAATGCAAACACTTTATCATACTGTTCGAAACACGGTCTTTATTTTTTTTTTTTATGTTCTCCTATCCTTTATTTTCATTTTATATTTCTGCAAAAATTTCCATATTTTTCTTTTTAGAAAATAATAAAAAAACAAAAACACGTAGACTTCGATCTTTCATCTTTCCTCAATCTTTAAAGCCCCCATTTTATTCCCAACATAATGTGTTTTTCCTCCTGACTTTTTAACTGAATTCCTTTTGCGGCTGATAAAATGAACCTCCCAACTCCTGTCAATCAACCCAAAAATTACAACATTGAAAAAATTTCACAACTTATCCGTCAAAAAACTTCAAACTCTCGATTGATAAAAGTGAAATAAAAAAACCAAAAACCTACCACCATATTTGCAATTCAAAACTTCTCACTTTATCACGTTACCCTTTAGAAATTTTACTGTCCATCTTTTCGACAACCAATATTTTTCCTTACTTCAATAACATTATTATAAAAAAAAATCCACCGATCTTTAAAAAATAAAGTTTCATACAGGGTGTGACTATATCAAATCTTGCCTCCTGACACGCAATTTTTTGGAGTGGCAAGTGAAGCAATTTGTGGACAATTGTGACATTAGCTTTTTGCTCAACCAATGAAAACTGATTGACAAGAAGCTGACGTCACAGTTATCTATTACTTTACCAAAAAATTGTGTCAGAACCCCATTAAAAACTTTTCACTGTTTTCGATGACTTATTACTATTAGTAGTTTTTATTATTGATTAATATGGTAAAACAGAATTAAATTATTCATAGTAATACCCCTTGTATACAGTATTTTATCAACACGTCGAAAAGCTTACATTTGAAACCACGATACAAGTTTATTATTGTTTTTAACTAAAACGTGTTGGGAGGTTCAATCTGTACAAATCTCTGTCGACACAAATTTATCTTCCAAAAGACTGTCATTGGCTAGAGCATTAACCACTCTGGGAACAACGGACTATAAATCATCACCAACACACGGTCATTTATCACAGAATTTAAAAAGTCTTTAAGTTGTGCACATCAAAACACACACACACAAAAAAGAACGTTAAAAAAGAAAACGTATAAAAACCTGACTTCTAAATCCCCCGTTGCGAGGCGTCAGAAATTCCCAAGATTTATATATCTCACGAGCTTTTCTTTTATTTCTAAATTAACAATAAATTTTGTCTAAGTATTAAGTTTTATATATAAAAAAAGAAAAAACTAGTCTACACCATGTAACCAATTCTCAGATGTATATATATATATATATATATTGCGGGAAATATTTCGTAATGGTTTCTCGTATTTCTAGGACCTGTTACCAAAAAAAATGTAATTTTCATGGATACAAGATTAAAAAAATAAAAAACACTCTTCGAATGAAAAAAACAAATTGTTTCTGTCTACACAAGACTTTTCATCAATCAAATAAGTCATTTTTTTTTCAATATATGAAATAAAAAGCTCATATATTACAGATTAGCGAGAAAGTTCCATTAACACAAACTGCAACGTATATTACACGTTACATTGACTTTATGATGTATATTTACTCGTGTTATTTCAATCGACTACACTTGAAAATATATTTTTTTTTTTAATCTTATGAATCACTATAACTATGACGTAGCATCAACTCGGACCATCGTTGATTAATTGGCGTGTGAGTGGGGTGACAGTTTCAATCATAAAAAAATAAAAATCATATATAAAGTTTCACAATTTCAAATAATAGCACATCGAAATCCTTATACAGGATCATTTAATGTTGTAATGAGAGAGAATTAGTAATGCTGTGTACGTGAAAGCACACATAAGATATGTAATTTAAAAGAATGATATAAAACATTATGTAAACTATTTAGTAACAACACTAGTAGTTCTACAAAACACATAATATACATTTTAGAAAAGAATTCGCCATATAACTGAAAATCATTCTTGCTCGAACCAGACCGTGTATGCACTATATACTGTATATACACACCACACAGTACAGTCTATGCATATTAACGTAGTACAGCACATCGTAACCGAATCCTTATTTCATACACATTAACCTACAGGCAGATACATACTTCGTTCAGAGTTTGACCGGTAGTTTACCTATCTCTAACAATATAATTTTCTTGGTCTGTATGTTTGTTTGTTTGTTTGTACGTTTATATGTCACACAGAAATATTTTTGCAGGCGCAGCTGCAACAATTGCAGCTGCTCAATTATTACTTTCAATATACAGTATAATAAACAAAAATAACATCATGTTGCCAGGCAACATGCGCTATAATGTTTCCGTCATTGTTGACGGGCATATAGCTAGTATTAACATAAAATCAATAAATACACAATACATGATGTAAATTATTAATCTCTCTCTTTATACTATACATGTATAAATGTGTGCTGTGCAGAAAACCATATAAAATCCGTATTCTGTCACAGCCTTTATAACGCTACTTGAACAATAATCACGAGCGCATTATGCGTATTTTTTTACGTTATTTTTATATCAAAACGAGCAATTTGAAATAGTAGACAACAGTCATGTGTAAAATGGATCATAAGCAATAAGCAATAAAGCAATAAGCAATAAAGATTTGAAAGTCATAAGCAATAAAGATTTGAAAGTCTATGGAACCGATGCAATAAGAACGGTACAACAGTGTACTGGCATGCTAACTAAATAATAAGCCAACACACATCTAGTTTTCTTAAACATTCGTAAACTGTTAGAGAAATATGTTATGAGAATAAATACAAATTTTATTCAACTATCATTGGCCTTTTTGTTTTCTATTTAGTACTATTACTAACTAGATTTATTTTGCATTTAGTATGCGTAAGGCAGAATCGTACTTCTCTTAGGCACTTTTTACCTCACAGCTCTTCTACCTGAAACTGATAAACCGAACTAACTAAATTATGCCTTTCACACACAAAAAATACTTTTCTTTAAAAAAAACACACACAAAATAGCATCATTATTCATCTTAAAAAAATATATATAAAACCTGCTTTCTCATTGTCAGCACAGCACTTTACCTTTGAATTCCGAGTCACTGCGTTCGTTCCATTCAGCACGGATGAAATGTAAATTGTAATCAATTAAAACCGATTCGACACGAAAGCTACATTCCAAGTGTATGCAAATTCTCAACGTTTTTCTTAACAAAGCCAAACTAATATAAAGCGAAGATGTAGTAGTCAACGTGCAATTTCTCGCTCGGCTTTAGCGTTCCGTTCAACCTCTGACATTTTCAACGGCACCAGCAACGAGAACCAGAACTTTGACGTCATCAGACAATCTTCTCGCTCTATATATGAATGCAATTGGTAGGTCCATCCGAGCCCTTTTGTTTCACTCCAATGCCTGCTTCTGGTGTGACAATGCTTTGGGCCCCATTGTCGTTTTCTTCCAAAATGATGTTATAATTTATTCTAACGACCAACACCATTTCAAATGGAATTAAAGTCCTTCCAGATAAGGAAGCCATTACGCCCCACAACCTCCAGAAGTACCTTCCAAAATGAGATTCCGGTTGCTTTATATTTACTAGGGGCCGTGCGAAGCTCAATATACTGTATATCGTTGCAACGATATGATTAATAATAAATTTAAAACAGTAGTACAGAACGAGCCTCTACAGTCATAAAACAATAAAAGCAATACAAATAAGTTGGACATTCAAACTATGATCAAAAACGTCTAATGACATCCTATAAAAATATCATAACTTTTGTTTTTTTAAAGAAAACACAAAATTATTAGGAAAAACCTGACGAACGAGTAGAATACACAATGTCAGTTAAATTTACATTGCAATATAATTTTTACAATACTTCGATACAAACAAATACAAGTTACAATGCAAGCAAATACAAATTGCACTGCATCGATTTTTAAGAATGTTGAGTTCTGCTAAAACCTCGCAAGAAGTAAAAATTGCACATTCGTGAAATTAAAAAATACTGTCAGTAACAATGCAGTACAAGTAGTTTTCGATTTATATCGAGTGCTGAATTCGGCTAAAAGCTTGCGAAAAATGAAAATCGCACATATCAAAATTCGTGATTTTGAAAAATTAAAGCAGACAATTCCAGTACACCTATACCTCGCTATACGGCCTAGATACGTTCCGGAAAAGTTGGCTGCAAGCGAAACGCCGTATAACGAATCAATTATCTTGATCAATTAGTTTTGATTATTGACAGCATATTTGTTTTTTGACCATATAACGAAACATTTTAAGCCGTAAATCGAAAAAGCGCCATAAATGAAAATGGCCGTTATAGCGAAATGCCGTATAAAGAGCGGTCGTATAGCGAGGTATAAATGTATAAGGTAAACACACACTTTGTAACACCAAAGTAACATGTAAGTAGTCATTTTTAATGCTACCTCACACAATCGCATAATATACGAATTTATTTTTATCGAATATAAAAGATTTCTATAAACGCATAATAACAAAATCTACTGAACTCGCATAAATAGAAGATTTCCTGTATTTGAACGACAACCGAACTTGACAATTGCAGAAGCACACCACCAAAAGAATGTGAGATTATGTACAAAAAATTTAAGCGAGATGAAATAAAATTGATAAATGAAATTGATTTTGATGATGAAATTTTGATTATGTGAGAGAGATTATGTATCAAACACCATAAGAAATTATTTTTTAATATCACTTTAATGTTTTGTTTTGTTTATTTTATTTTTTTTTTTTTTTTGTAAAATTTCTGTTACCATGTGTTGCAAATCCAAAGAAATTTGATGCCAAGTATATAGTCTACAGATTATCCATTATTTGTCATGACAACCGGATACAGATCGTTTACTGCATCCTTAAGGCATCATGTTGCACACATCACATTGTGTGTTTTTTTTGTGTATGCGTTTCTCGAACATTCTAGACTAGTCTTCAGAGTGTTTTTTGTAAAGCTGTTTTTTTTTGTGTTCATTTCTTTGAAGACTGAATAAAGTGACATTATTCGAAGAATTTCCAATGAACTTGCAAACGCAAATATTAGGGGTTGAATAATCAATAGTGGTAATTTCGGATAGATTTACAATTATAAGAGATTTCAAAGACAACATTTGCCTAACTTCGGAATAATGTTGTTTCACAGAATTTAAATCGTGTTGCCTAATATATTATTCTTTGTTGAAATAATGTCTAAAAAATGGGAATAAGTTTAAGCTTAAACGCATTTTCTAAACAAATCTGAGTGAGGTTGAATCGGGTTCCATGAAATGCTGTCAGTAGCTAGCATGAGTCAAAGAAAATCCGGTTTGAATTTAAACTCTTTTGTATATATGAAAGAGTTTATTACCCTACAGGTATTAAAATACATGTAGTACGCTTTAAATCCACGGGGGGTTTACCATAACAACGTGAATGTAAACAATGAAATACACGGGTTCATAACAACGTGAGTGCAAATTTAAATTACAAAACTGTTATGAACTGCAATAATGAAGAACTGCTCATTATATATTTCCTGATAATGTGTTACCGTACCAACACAAACATAAGCAGCAACTAATCAGATAAACTAAAAAATTTTACACAAAAGAAGAATAAACAAAATGTTTAACTCTAGACTCTCCGTGATTATCATACCAACCACGGAGTTTATTTCTAGAATGTATATAAAAAGCAAGTGCCTCCCCCTTTGTCTGTCCGTGGAAGAATGTTTACATTGACAACAAGTAAAAACACAATTAGCACACAAGAAATACCATAACATCCATAACAACGTGAGCGTACACAAAGATGAGTATAAAAAGGAACACCAAGGCAGGCTATAGCCCTGGATTACCTAATAATTCATTCTTAAACACCTTTTTTCTTAACAACGTCAGTGTATTTATGAACCATATTCACCAATTTCAGAAGGTATACTTATTTGCAGATTTGTTAGTTTTTCAGTAAATGTTGAAACATGGACAATAGCTCATAAACGTACTTCTAATTTACCCCAATTTTAGATTATAGTTTCACGAAAATAGATTTTGCATCATATCAAGCGTGCACAAACAGACAAACATAAAATTAATTTTATATATACAATATAGATGCAATGGAATGATTAACCATACTTTTTTCTTTTAGAATTAAATTTGAAGATGAATTTCGAAGACTAGAAGAAGACGCTAGTATTAAAGATGCAAAGTCACCTTCCCAACTTCATCATATGGTCACCAACCCGCGTACATGCTGGACGATAGCCAAAAAAACTAAGATAATGTTTAGAAAAAGAAGCTTAATAAATGCAAATACCTGACTGTGAACTATAGCTCAATGTTGTTGTTTTGTTGTTTTTTCTTTTAAAAAAAAGTGTTTCTCGTCTCTTGCCTAATGAGGCTCTTAATTCCACTGAGGCTAGATACTGGGTGGAGTCAGCAACGTTGGCGCGTGTCGTCGACTTTCGACAACAAATTTCCCTACTACTACTACCACCACTACTACTACTACTACTACTACTACTACTACTACTACTACTATCACCACCCAAGTGATGTGTGGGTGACGTCAATAGCGTGTTCCCATCGTGACGAAAGGGTGATCAACAGGTACTTGCCAAACCCTAGCTTATCAGGTTTCCACTTCAAAGTGATCACAATGGAACAAAGATCTCCGGGGTAAAGCCATTAACTTATAGCCCCGCTAAGAAAACATTACATTAGCCAACCATGATGATATTCATTAAAATGGAACAGTTTTGCTTTTTTTGTTTTATATATAGGTACTCTCCACTTCGTCCTCTCCCGTCTTTTACATATCGGTGAAAATTAAATTTCTGGCGCCCAAAATGCAAACACCATTTTCATATTAAGGGTACTCGAGTGAGAGACGAGTAGGCCTACACTTAAGTATACACAGTAGATGCGGTCCAGTGATCCGTGACATTCTTCCATAATTCACACACGTATGATATGACATTAGATTAGCCAAAACTTTGCCTGCAAAAAAAAAAGGTCACCTGCAATTTTGTTTTGGCGTTAACTACTTAACCTTACTTGTTCTTTTAATTAAAAATCCCCAATTAAATTAATCATGTAGTACACTTATACTGAAGCACATGATAGATCAGTAGGTTATATCTGAGAGTTTGCTACGTTAATTAACGACGAAATATCAGTGTAATATGAAGGAATTAACGTAAAGATTCACCAATCAAATTCATCGATTGATTCTTCCGACTTGTTATAACTAGTTCTAAGTGATTGCTACAGTAATAAATTTTCCCTTTGCAATGTATTTTAAATATGTAAGTGCAACCTGATCGGGTCTTTGTAACCTGACAAAGCTCAACTGACATTACCTGAATGACATTACCAATCTAGCAAATAAAATCAACTTATACAGCATGATTCGAATTAACTGTTTCTTATTTAGAGGTACTAAAAAGCATTTAATAAAACATCTTTAAATATCAGGTACTACTTTGAGTCCGAAAATACTTTCGTAACGAGATGCACCAAAATTACGGAAATGAAAACACTATTATACAGTAGGCCTATACTCTCAATGTGGAATGTAATGTGTTGGTTTATTTCCAGAATCTATAATAATTGCAGAGCCTGGTATAAAAAAATCTTGAGTGACATTTTTGTGAAAAATGACCTTGAGGTTATTTTTTAATGTGTTAGGTACAATTCTACCTTCCTAACGCATAATTTTGAGCAAAACAACAATATGTGCAAAGATATTCGTGCAAGAAGTGTGAAGTAACCCATAGTCAAGTTCAAATCAATGGCAAGTTCAGATCTTTAAACGTGTTTTCCTCGAAATTGTAAAAACGTTATAACACCCTTTTACAGTTTTACACCAGACCCTTCTATTATTACTGGAACAATGTATTACCAATAAATACGAAATAAAAATTCCATAATTATGTTATGAAACATTAAAAAGCATTTCATTTTAAGCCCCCATCACCTCTGAAAGCTAAGAATAGTTATTCTGGATCACCCTGTAGAAAACAAGTGATCCAGAATGGTGTCCATTTTTTTATACCAATGTATTAATAATTGTCTGAATCAAAATGGCGGCTTATAAGCATTGTTGAAATAAGCATTGTTAAAAAATTGTAACATGTGACTATTGTTGAAAGGAAAGTAACATTATCTAAATTAGAACACTTTTAATCAATGTTTAAATTCAAACATTACGTTACAGATATCGGTAATGATTATTCGTGTGCTTTACCCATTTTTCTCAATTTAAATATAAACGTGCAAGTAGTAGCTAATGTGAATATTAATATTTATAACTGCTGAGTTTGCATACATTCATTCTTTCGTGTAAATTACTTTCAAGTGGTTGTAATGTACCGGTATGCATAACGTTAAAAATGCTCTTTAAACTTTACAAAGTATATACTCATTTCGTTCTTAAAGAAAGTTGTTTATACTTAGCTACCTTTCCGTTACGACAAACAACATTAAATGGTAACACTAACACAGATGAAACAACTTGTATTCGTAAACACTTAACATAAAAGCAGTCAAGCATTTTCTTTTACATATTCCATAAAATAGTCATAAACTCGCAAAAAGAATATTTTTTTTCTCACACACACGACACCTACAGAGGTTTATTCAAGGAAACCATTAAGCTTCACATTTTAAGAAGTTTCCAATATAAAAAAGATCTGATATAGGCCTACGTAAATATACATGATAAGTGTGCAAATCGAGGTCGTCATTTTGCATCCCCCTTTTTTCACCTCGCCCTATATTTTTTTTAGGATGCCCCGAGTGTTGCACGTGCAACCATGTAAATAGGGTACCAAAGTAGGGGATGCGATATAATATTATTTTTTTTTTGAAAAAAAAAGCTGAAAACATGATGAGAAGCTTTTTTGGAAAGAGACGGATGGCAAGTGCAGGTCTTTCTTTTCCTAATCGACGGTGATGATGATGATGATGATGAAGATAGTGATGATAATGGCTTCCTGCTGCTGACGTCATCGAGTTGCTCCAGCAACGGGAGCATTTCCGACTGGGAGCAAAATCAATCAATCGGCGGGGTTCGCACCGGGAATGACACCCCGGGGAACACCGAGTAGTGAAGCAAGAGCAGTAAAAGACCCGCCCTCAAACACCAACTCCATCATCAGCAGCATTAGTTCTTCCCAATGGTTTCACGACAATCCTCCAGCACTTGGTCATACCTTTCGCTCTTTGTCACTGCTTCAGCCAAAACAATGGCACTACCCGAAGAAGTAAATAGACCTTCAAGCGTTAAAATCCTCAAAAGCCTTTTGTTATGGAGTTTTGGCAGAATGTCTCTCTATAAGCTACTTTAGTCTCCATTTGCTTGTTTTTCCTTTATCGTCTTAAAAAGAACAAACATCAGAAACTGCTCCAGTCTTCTCGGCTTACACAGAATACATAGTCCAAAACTTTTTGGTCCTGTTCAACAGACCACTGAATAAATTTTGCATTTCTGAAACTTCAATTACAATCTCAATGATTATAAGAATATATTTTTTATACTATAATCCGTGAATACTTTATTATATTAATTTTTGTTTAATCATTTCTCCAGTTAATTAGTGGCGGCAATCGTATAAAAGCAGCATCAGATCCAAACGAGGAAATCCTCAAACATAACATTTTGGCTATTGTGTAGCTTTTATAATGTAACTAACAGAGGTGACAAGCTCTAGATTCAAGTTACCAGAATTTTTGTTTATTGTAGCCTGAATCTTGTCCAAATGATTCAAAGCAAAGATACATAAAACAGTGCATACTAGAATGTAAAGACCATCTATCATAAGCAAGAGTTACACAGTTTTTGGAGTGGCAAGTTTGTGAGAGCAATTTGTAGACAAACTGTGACGTCAGCTTCTTGCTCAATCAATGAAACTGGTTGGCAAAAAAGTTGACGTCAGAGTTGTCCACAATTCGCTTGAATTGTTACACCAAAACTTGCGTGTCAGGCCGTTTTAAAACATCCAAAGAACCATTTTGGTATTTTGTCTCTTAAGACATTCCAACGTAAAACAAGCTGAATCTCACTATTGAACGATTAATTTCAACATATGTCTATAATCTCTAAGATTATAAGTAGGCTATGGTTATATTTTTTATGAAAATCACTCAATTATTTGGTCGAATAATTTTGTTGGCATTTCTCCAGTAACCAATAGCATCAAAGTGCATAAACGTCTTAAACATATCCAAACGAGAAAATTCTCAAAAACAGCTTATTTATTTGTAAATTACTCAACTATTAGGAACCATTGTCAACTATCAGGTACCACTTGGTCTACATTTAAAGTAGCCCGAACATTGTCCATTGCAAACTTTAGCTAACTGGAACTTGAAACAAAGAAAATGACCTTAGTCCTACTGAACTCTGAAATGTCAAAAAAAAAGAAACAATTCACAGACTGATACGTTGTCTTAAGACCTTCCAAAGTAAAATAAATTGAACATTCAGTATTAATCTTTAGAATTTCCAAAGTATGATGTGAGAAATCCAAATTATGGTTAAAATTAACCGGACATCCAAAAATTACTGCTTTAAGACGCCCATAACGATTTCCGTTAGTTAATGTATAATTTAAGATGTTCTTCAATTCTTTAGCCCGAGTTTACTTAAGACACGGAATACACTAATTAATTTTGAGATGAGTTCTGCATCAAGCAGAGTATGTTTTTTCATTGCGTTAATGCTCGACTCCGAGAAAGAGAATGAATAATTCAACCAACGCAATTAATTCCCATTTAAATGCGGGTGGGTAGAAATGTCGTTTCTAGAACAAAACTTACATACGAAAAGAAGAAAAAAAAACAAATAAAATCTCATCGTAAAGAGTAATTAAAACCGTTTCAGCGACAACCTAGTAATTTTCAACCCTCCACCTCTTGTCACATCCAGTCAACATTACATTTCTAAATTGACCAAAAAAAATGAAAATAAATATCCTCTTTTGTTTCTTCAAAAATCTAAACAAACGCAGAATTTTCCCAACGGCGATGGTTTTACTTTCTAAGACAATCAACACGTTGAAAGAGACATATTTAGAAGTCTGAATTTCTTTGCAACCAACAAACAGCAGAACTTGTGGAGATGAGTGCAATGTTTCATCGACTTTACATAAATTCTAGTGGTTGTTGTTGTGTTGCAGTGTATGTGCAAAAGTTGACAGAGATGTACGACAATTGTTGTTCCATAGCGCCCTACGTTACATTGGCATGACAACTAGCGAGAACGTCACTCGAAACCATGGAAACAACTTTGTGCACAGTGCAGCAAGGAATAACGAAGCTACTGAGCAAACCCAGTCGTCAATCAACCCCTCCTAAATTGACATTAATTACCACGTCATTGTTCGGGTGAGACTTGTTTATATTGGGAATAAAATATAAAGCGAGCAAAGTACACACGTTCTTTAAAAAGAAACAACCTTCTCGAACACCAAAAACCAGCATTCCAAGTTTTTCAATCTAATGAAACCACGATGAAAGTGTTAAAGACAATGATCAAAAGTACCGTCTCACATGTTTCTTGTGTGTATTTTGTGCAGTAATAACAAGGTTCTTAAACTGAATGACAATGGATAATTGAACATTTTTCACCAAATGCAATGTTTGGCACTAATCAGTTAGGTATGAGACGATCAGAGGCGTAGCTAGGGAGTGCAGAAGGGGACAGTTTTCCAGGGCGCCACATGAGACGATGGTTAACATTAACAACAACAATATAAGTCGTCTAAGTTAATTGTCAACATTTTTCACGTGTTTCTTGTCTACGCAATAATACTAATTTTCTTTAAGACGAATGTCTATATACTCTTTTGTCGCCAATGGATAAATCGAAACTTCAGTCTCTGATCAACGACATTTCTGGTTGAAATTACAAATTGTCAGAATGTCCAAATCGTCGTTTTCACATTGTATTTATTCACCAATTAAATTTATATTCTTAATCTATCCTTTTTTGTTTTTGTTTTGGAAAAATCTTCTAATTTAGTTCATTGCGACCAATCCCTTTAATTGTAAAATTTCCAGAAGAGCTTCTAGTATTGAAAACGGAACCACCAAGAACGACAAAACTGAAACACCGGTCTCGTGTCGCCATCTCGTAGTATTACTTCGCAACACTCCTTTTCTCGTTCCAATCAAATTAGTTTTAAGTTTCGAGTTTCATGCCACGAAATAAAATTGTACTCTGCAGAAATACTATATGGTTCATTTTGCTGTGTATGTGAGAGAAAGGCAAAATTGTTTGTAAAAAGAAACTTTGTTGCCAATCACTGATAAAATGTACTATTTTTTTGTTTCAATGAGGAGGAAAAAAGTTGGAACGAGTATCAAGTTTCAAATTTACTATTTCTAAATCATAATGTAAGGCAATCTCAATTTGCTTTCATTTTGTGTA
Organism: Cryptops parisi; assembly: GCA_034695005.1. Lineage (NCBI taxonomy): Eukaryota > Metazoa > Arthropoda > Chilopoda > Scolopendromorpha > Cryptopidae > Cryptops > Cryptops parisi. Next base: position 6,283 of record JAQIWH010001047.1, on the reverse strand, counting down.
AATGAAATTGGAAGACAGTAGAACAAATGAAACAGTTTTTCGTTTCCATTCAAAAGTTTCTAATACTAATTGGATACCAGTCTGAGTTCAATTTGAACCAAAACGTGTCTAGTTTCATAAATAATTCTCCAGAAACAACCTAAATTTAAACACTACTTACAAAATAACGCTTATAGTTGAATAAATTAGGTATTTGGGTTAACTTGTGAGTTATTTGATGAAAAAAGCACACAGTCTGAAAAGCATAATTTGTAAAATATTTAAAATTTTAAAATTGATTAGATCTCGAGTATGATAGTGGTACTGAAAAATTATGCAAAGACAGTTGAAAGCAATAATCATGTAATATTCGATAAACTTATACTTCGTATACTCGTGTAATATTCAACATCATGTAAAAGTCAACACATGATCTCTGGCCAAATTATTAGTATTTTTTCATATATCGCATGTAAGTCGACTTATGCATTATTACAGCTTTACGGTACGGTATTGTACTTCTTACACGAGCATCAGAACTGTGAAGATGAGTGTAACATTCATGTGAATGTTACACATGAATGTGTAAACATTCATAACTATTAATTATAATTACCATCCACACTAACGTTCGGTAATATCGCACAAATACAGTTCTACAATTGAGGAGTTGGGTAGAAAAACGGCGAAAATCTACTTACGTCGTTATTCCTTTAAAATGCATCTACTGAATAGTTTAAGACCAGTCTATAGCATAAAGACATTGGATTACATTTTATATATAATTTGCACTTTCAGACTTTTTGGAGCAAGAATATGGAACAAGACTATTGTATATCTGATATTTTTTGATTTCTTTTTTTTTGTCGCTTCATTTACATGTTGTTTCACTTTCAAAACAATGAAAAAGATACGGTACTGATCTTTGAAAAAACGGTGTAAATGCATTTATAAATTAGCACGATATTTAGAATAATGGCGTACCGTAATTGTATTTTTGAAATTGCTTGTCAACTAAAGTTAACAGATTTTTTGCAAAACCTGTTCATTTTCCTTCTATAGATATACCGTACAGTTGACAGGAATTTATTTTTAATCTTCAATTTGAAAGTGCCAGAAGTTTTTGCCCTTTTTCTCAAAACTACAATTTTAGAGTTATTCCACTCAAAATCCTCAACTGAAGCTTTGAACTTTCTTCAACATCTTGTGTAAACAACACTCTGTTTATGATTTTTGGTGCATTTTTTTTAATGGTTTACTAAATCATGAGTTCAAAAAGTATTAAAATTTTAATCTGGATCCAATGAGAAAACACTGAATTTGAAATTTAGCGCGGTTGAGTGCCATTGAGTGGTGGACTTACATTAGCAAATTATTATAGTAGATACATCAATTGGACTTCTGCTGATCAAATTTTGAACTCAACATAAACTTCAGCTCCTCAAAAGAAGCATCCATGGAGACATGGTGGATCCCATGAATTAAGCTTCAATAAAAGGTCTAAAAACTTTTTAACTTACGATTATACAGTTTCACATTTTGCTACTATTTGAAATCAATCAACTGAATATAATGGTTGTCATTAATTGTAATCACTTTGTTGAGATTCCAAATAAATGGAACAAAAATAATAAAATAAAGCTTTGAGTACAATAAATGGATTTCTAATCTAAGTTTAATGGGACTTGGTAAAAAAGATCTTGTAACACCCCTGATAATCATGAGTGTTGTAATAGTATTTAAGGACATGTGTTGCAACAATAGTTTTTCTTTAAACTTAAATGCAAATCGTATTAAGAAAAATCATATAAAATTATCCTTCACAATAAAGACAGTGAGATACGCACTACAGTGCATACTGCATGTTGATGAATTAATTGAATTATCAACCTCATACTGTACTTAATTTACAACTTTTCAATTTGATAATATCGACGTTTTGTCATTAATCCTAAACTATGATCAGTTCTGAGACAAAGATTTCACCAGTAATTATCCTAACCTAACTTCTGGATCCGGTTTTTTCCTAAAATTACATATTTGGTTGATATCTAACAAATAACGAAGGGTTTGGTGTAAAACTGGTATTAAGTAACATTTATACAATTATGAAGAAATCGTGTTTACAGATCTGAATTTTCATTGTTGTCGCTGTCTATAGGCTAATTGCACTAATAGGTATCTTGGCAAATATTTTTGTATTGCTCAAAAGTAATGCGTTAGGAAGATAGAATTGTTCCTAACACATCATAACACTTATGATAATTGGAACAACTTACCTATTAGATTAAGACGTTTTGCTTTCATTATAGAAAATACCTCCATGAGATTTTGCAAAAAATTTGACAGACTCTTTTACACAAATGTTTTATGCAATATAGCTTTAATTTCAGTTACCTTTCATGTTTTATTTGCTGTTGTTTTTTGTTGTTTTGATTCCTGTAGACATACAGTGGTGATTCCTTTCAATTGTTTAGAGAGAAAATAAAACAATAAAATAAAATTAAAAAAATTAGAAAGTGCTTCTAGGTCATTTTTGACAAAAATCTTACTTAACATCCTTACACCAAGCCCTTCATATATTCCAAACCGTCACACTCATTTTCATATCTATTTGGTTAAAAAAATACCCAACCATCGAAAAACAAAGCAAAAATTCAAACCCACACAACCATTAAACAAACCGCTTTCATTATTAATCCTTCAACACCATCTTCACTTGTTAAGGGGGTTTTCCATCACTTCCAACTCAGTTTCGAAAAAGCTTAAAAGAAGCTTTTTAGAAAATCTCTTCCCAAATCCTCTCACACTCGGCTCAAAAGGTTAATTTCTCAGACTCATCGATTAGCTACAAATTCCACACACACATACACTTTCAACCCTCCCAATGATAATGATGATGGTGTTGAAGCAGAGGGGAGGAGAGTGTTAAAAAAAAAAGAAAAACACACTAAATCGCAGCTGATCGTTTTATCTCTTGCCAATAAGACGACGAGAAGAGAAACACTTTTGTTTCCCAACACTTTCGAGGTTTGACAAACTGCAAAGAAGAAGAAGAAGAAGAAGAGAGAGAGAGTGAAAGGAGGATAACCCCCTTTTAAAATGTCAATTGACTTCTTTCTCCCTTCGCATTGGGTTTTAAGCCCACCCACCGATTATTGACAGCTAGAACGTTTTCGATGGGGGCAAAAGCGAAGGGTTTTAAAAAAGGAAAAAGAATTGGGCATCACCACTGATCTCCTGTTGGTTGGTTGGGTGGGCGTGGGTGGACCACCGAGTCAATCAGTAGGACGCCTGTTGCTTCTGCGAACGAGCGATAAACTCTTTACCCCTACAAAGAGGGGTTTCTATACTGAAATCCACCCTCTCACCACCTTCCATAGCCTGTTGCCTGCCCGCCACCTATCGAGAGCACTAATGGAAGTCACACTCGTTTGTTGTTATTCGATTCTTTCTAAAGGTCTGTTCAAAAGACGAAGAAAAACGGGAAGAATAATAAAAATTCGAAACCTGTTAATGAAGTAATGGTGGAAAAAGTAAGTGACAAAAAGAAAAAAAAGAAGTGAAAAAAAAGTTGTGACAGTTTCGGTGGAAAATGGCATTTTTTGGCGCTAATTGAAGTTAAGCTGGTGTGGAGATGGGGGAGAAAAAGTGAAAGAAAATAACAATTTTAAATTACCAAACGTTCTATTGTTTCTCAAATCGTTTTAATCATTTTTGTTTCTCGGTTTACCGATAAGATTGTAAATCGATAAAGAAATGAAGTTACGTGTTTTCTTATCAAATTAAAGGCAGTATAAATCGGAATATTCCATCCAACGCAGGGGGGTGAGTAGCACACGTAACAAAGTTCCACGTGGCCATTAATAAAACAATGTTCCAAAAACAAAAATTCGTATAATGTTTTTCTTAACCAAATTTCCCAAATGATGCATGCCTATTTCGATTAAACAAAAATTCGGATAATCCAGAATGTTAATGTATATGTCCAGTTTGGTATCAAAAAAAGCCAACAATTGTTGTACATAGTTAATAAAAAGTTTCATTCATTCAATGAACAATACGTGTGTGCATTGTACAGTGTATGCATTGCATATGTGTGTGTGCATTGTAACTTGCAATCATGTTTGATTTATTCATGACTATCGTCTATATCGATAATATCTGATTTCTGGACACTGTATCGATTATTTAATTGAAATAACATATTTTACTTATACTTTATTCGGATAAACCGGATTTTCGGATAATTGCGATTCGGATAATTGAGATTTTCAGTGTATAAGAATGGAACTTTCCATTATCCATAGGGAGAGGTGGATGATATAGGAACCAATACCACGTGGCATTAAAAACTAATAGCAAACCACGTTAAACAATTGTATGCGTTTTACACATAATAGTTTTAATAAACTGGTATTGTCAAAACTGTCAATAATTAAACACATACAATAATATTTATCTATAGGCTTATTTTAAAATAAAATCGTTCTATTTTATTTGTTAGGGTACATTATTACATTTTTATTGCAGAGTGGAATTAAAGTAGCGGTTTTGTAAACATTATTACGCTTTACATTTAATATTAATTTTTTTTTATTATAAAGTAGTCAACCACACTGTCATTAAACTAAAATTAAAAACGGTACAAAACCACTTGTGTATAAAGAAATTCGCGCCATTTCAGCCTATTCAGTGTGACGTTGGCACTACGGACATCTGATGTCAACATTTAGAAACTTCGGATCAACTTTTCAACCAGAGATGGAAAACAATTCGTAAGATTAAAAATTAACACTAAATTTAAAATATTGTATACCACTAAAAAGTACTAAATACTCATAAAAACAATCACAAAATGCCTCAAAGGTTTTCCCACCAGAAACATTGCAATTAATTAACAAGTTTAAAACCACGATTCAACATTATTTCTAAAGGAGTGTAGGTGACAGTATACATTCCGTATTATTGAAAATCTTAATATGAAATGAAAAGTACTTTTTTTTTTAACATTTTTCAAACTTGTATTTAGAAGTGAAAACAAAGTAAATTCTGATGATCTTTATCTGAGAACATCTTTTCTTAGTTTCTTTGTACGATTCTAGGTTGCTTTGTCCAAACAAACAAAGCCTTTCTCAAACATTCTCAGCACAAATAAACCCTTACGACAACAAATATATATAACAACAACAACAAGACACGAAGAAAAACTCTTACAGAAGAGTACAGTGTTTACAAAATTGCAATCATAATACTAACGTTAAATCAAAATGTAAAAATATCAAGTTGTTAAAAAAAAATAACACATTATTTTTTACATTACTAGTGTAACTTTTTCACATACATTACTCATTGTAATATGTAATAATAAGACGTAGAGTAATTACAAGTAAAATGAGTACAGTCACTTTAGAAATGATACGAAGTGCATTTGAAGTGTGAACACTGTTATTCCATGAAATATTCCTAGTTAACGCTGACATCGATTATTTCATTACCTATAGCTAGTTAAAGTGCGAAGCCGTTTATTTCATTAACATTTTAACTAGCTAATGTGAAACCCATTAGTTCATTAACTACAAACTTAAAGTGGGGAACCTGCTATTTAATGTTGTAGACCTAGTTAAAGCGTGAAATGCGATATTATGAACTTATTTAATCGCTAAACGTCAATTAATATAAGCTTATACATTTTAATTCTGGAAAATACATAACTAAGTATAAATTGTCCTCCATTAATGTAGAGTTTTTATATGCAATTGATACATTTAAGAACGTATATATTTATTTTTAAATATTAAGATTAAATAACTGTATATGTTCGCGTAAAAGAATCGACACGTAATAATAAAATAAAATGAAAAGGAAAAAATAAAACGTGTTGCGAGAGGAAAATTTACGTTCGAGGGTTGATTTATTTTATTTAAATCCTATTTGAAATGCCATTGCCAGAACCATCCATTTGTCGTGCGGAACGAGTTGAAACTTTTATTTGGGAGGTTCGAATGCTGAGTCGGAAAAAGAAACCTATAATTCGGTCCTTATTATAAACCAACTCGGCTATTTCGGGAATAGGCGTTGAGCTTTGTTGTTTTCATGTTTACTTTCCAATTTATACAACTTCTTCGTGGAACGAAGAGAACACTTCTACCAACTCAACTAGCAACAAGAAAAATAGCGTCCAACATGATGATGACGCTTTAACAACAAAATAAATAAGCAAATCCCTCACTAACTAACACACACACACACGCACCAATTCAAACACTTTTTTCTAATGTTCGTGTGTGTGTGTATGTGTGTG
>JAQIWH010001046.1:0-36293 GCA_034695005.1 Cryptops parisi | reverse complement strand
CTTCTTTTTAAATTTTCTTGGTTCTCTCTTTAAATCTGTTCTGTTCAAGTCTGTCCATATCTGTTCCTAATGTCTTATTTACTCTTGGGTGGTATTTGGTCTCGCCCTTAGACACACACACCAGACATATTACATTTTGTTATCTCTTGAGTTATACCATTTTTTTTTCAAATCTATTAATTTCATATCATCTTATATTACTCTCATTTTTTCTTATTTTATCGATTTTTATGTTTGTTTTTATTTCACGGTATCGGTTATTAATGTGTTATTTACTCGTTGGCTGCATTACCGCGCTCTGGTGAGGTATGATTTGGTACACTTTTCATCTCTTAATTTACAACTTTTTTTCTAATATCTTTATTTTATACTTCAAAATCATCTCACTTGCTACTCTCATCTTTCGGCGTTTATCGATTTTTCTTAGGTTTTCATTGATAGCTGTTCGTGTTATTTACTCTTTGGCAGTATTGTCGCGCTCTTGGAAAGATACCATATTGCACTTTCATCTCTAATTTAGATACTTTTTTTAAATATCTCACAGTTTCTATTTTAATATCATCCTATTCGGTATTCTCGTCTCTGATTTTGTTGATTTTTTTTCTCTTTGTTTTCATTGGTATCTGATCATGATGGTGTTATTACTCTTTGGTGGTACTGTCGCTCTTGTTAGAGATGCTCATTATGGTTGAGATGCGCAGAAGATGCAAATTTTGTGTGGAGGAAAGATACATAGAAATAAGTGTAGGAAATTGTCCAATTATCCGAAGTTCCGATTTATTTTTATCTCAATTTATTTTTATGGTTTAAGAAAAAACATCTCATCATCGTAAAATGTGTTTTTCAAATTTCCCCAAAACAGTTGCGTTTATAATGACTATATACAAGTGCGGACGTATACTGTATATTGTAAGTTTTGTAACTATATAACAGATATTAAGATTCAACGAGTGAACTACGTAAATGTATAAATGTACAGATGAAATTACGGTCTGTAAAATAGATTAAATTAAAAAAAAAACGAAAAATTTATCAGAATAATACAGTACTGTACTTAACTTTGTACAGTACTTTCTTAACGTATATAAAGGTGCAGAATTTTGTAAAATGGACGTAATGAGAAAAATATAATAATTTAGGATAAAATAAAAATGGATTTTAAATAGGTTTACTAATATAAGCACAGTTGGCCCAAAATTTCAACATCATGTTATAATAAACAAAAACGCTACTTAACCAAAATCACCTATTAGAGTGTGTTAAAAAATAAACAGCCATTTTTATTCGACGTATAAAACTATAAGAAAATCCGGTTCAATTCTGAACAACCTCTTTCAACTGAAAATTCATTTAAAACAATCGTAATGAATGTCCTCAAAATAAATTGAGCATAGAAATTCCATTTTGAAATATCCAAAATGTCCTAAAAATAAATGGAGATAAGACATTTCATTTTTTAAAATATCCTGAAACAGAACTTGACAAAGTTAAGTATACTGTCATACAAGTATATTAACTAGGCTGTACTAACAAACAGAGCCTCAATATTATTTCAAAAATAAATAAATAAGTCCTGACCAACGCCCAATAAGTGATTTCCCTTTTAAACATCCCAAATCGCTAACTAAACACAAGTCAACCGTGAACTTTGACCTTGAAAAAATGTGTGTAAACGATCCTCAAGGGTGAGAGATACAAAAAGAATGTCAACTATGCCACACATTAAAAACACTTACAGTATATCAAATAAACATTTTTACACTATATTACAAAAAATAAAATGTTACTATTACTAATCGCTTCTAAAATTCATACCGAACGACGAAAAAAAAAAATTTCGAGATATAAAAATCAAAAAAACGAGATGCAAATATTGCATAAACATCTTTTTGGTCGATGGTTTGTAACCATGGTTCCCAAAAGAACGAAGACTTTGTGAAGCAAAATATGGCAGTCATTTTTTTTTTCATTGACTTTTCTTCAACTCACCCTGTATTTTTTTTTCTTCCCATTTGTACTGAAATGTGTTTAGCGTTTCTGGAGCGAGAATGTTTTTCTTCTTATTTTGTTCGCCACGCCTGAAAAGGTGGCGTCTGCCTTAATGGCGTGAGCACACATTGTAGCACTGTGTGTGTGTGTCTCTTCTCGTCCAAAAATGGTTAACTTTCAGAAAAAGGAAATACGACATAAAAAATATATATATCATGGAAGACTAAAATCGAATAAAAGAAAAACGTAAATAAATGAACAACAGCACTCTTCGACGAAACGTTCGATCCTTTGGATCGATACGAAAATTTGAAAAGGATGAATGTTATGAAAAGTGTACGAGTTTCATTGGACGTTATTGTTGTTATTAATAATAAAAAAAGAGAAACCGAGGATGTCGTATTTAATTATTTTTCTATTTAATATGGATGTCTAATAAGAAGAATGCAATTAAAGTCAGAAACGTCAACGTATGTCAAGCAATTTTTGTTTTGCGAAAAAAGTTCGTAAATTAAAAATGTAGCAGAAACGGAACTGCTGTTCATGTTGGGCATAAGCTGAAAAGAAACAGAACTGTGAAAAAAAACAAAACAAAGAAAAACGACAGAACTGTGCATCAACTGTAAACAGAATGGTGCAAAAATTAAGCTGCAGAAACAGAAATGTGCTGAAACTGAAAACAGAATTGAAAACATACAGAACTGTGCAAAAACAGAATTGTGCTTAAACTTAACGATACGGAATTGTTCAGTTTCACATCAGCATCTTGTTAACATGGACTGGGCATAAACTGTAAACAGCACCAACAGAACTGTGCATAAATTGAAAAACAGAATTGTGCATAAACTGCAATCAAAAATGGAAATGTGTATGATCTGAAAACACCGCAATCAGTCAAATCAAAGCAATAAACAAAAAATGCAGATATGTGCTAAACTGGAAATAGAAAGAAAACATTGGCAGAGATTTATGCAGACGTGATTCTGTGCATTAACGGAAAACAGAAGCGAAAATGTTCATCAACTGAAAACATGACGAACAGAAACTATGCATGAAGTATAATACAAATTTACGCATTAAAAGTAAACCATTTTAACCCATAACGTACTAAAAGAAATACTGGAAAAATGAAAAGATGCTGAAATTTAACACAGAAATGGATAACGTAAAACTACGAAATGGAATTATCGCAGAAACAAAAATATGAAAAAACTAAAAACGTATAGAACAGAAACAAAAAACAACCTCAGAATTAGACTGCAAAAAAAAGTTAGATAAAAAAACAGATGCTGAAACGTCAACATAGACACGGAAAACGTTAAAAAATAACGACATAAGATATGAAAGAATCAGAAATTTTCTGTTTTTCTGTCAGAAGATGTTCAAAACAATAAAATTTAACAGAATCATTCGCAAACTGAAAAGCTTCAGAAAGAAATTTCCAAAACTGAAAGATGCAGAATCAAGAACAGACTGAACCAGATCATTGAAGCAAACAGAAACCAAAACCGAAACTAATTCCATCAACATTTGAAGACTTGTCTGGAATAACGTTGTATGTTAAAAAAAATTCAATATTGAGATTATTATGGAAAACTGTGTCTCGGATATGGGGCCTAGCTAGTGTTGTCATTAGACAAACTCATGCCTACCTAAAACATACATATATCACTTCGAAATTGGGCACCTAATAGGTGACAAATCAATGTGTTGCTGAATACTCATTTTACCATTTACTCAAAACTATGAATCGTTACATGCAACGTTATTCCGGGCAAGTTTTCAATTAAGAACCGATTAAAATATCACGAAAATTCGTCATCATAAACCTATTTTTTTTCAAAAACACCCTTTTTCTTGAATCACAGATTACTATTTGCAACGTCATTTCTATGTACAAAAAAGTAACGCTCCGTAATTAACTTCACTAACTATTCTAATTGAACAAGATACTAAACTCTGTCCAAAATGTTGCAGCTATTTTTTTTTTAGACATCTACAATGGTTTTAATGAAAACCATGGAGTTCAAAACACAAATTGTTATGATTTGACAAAAATTGAAAACCCTCGTTAAAAAAAAAAACAAAAAAAAAAACTTATCCCTCGCAAAAAATGTCAATCCCACATTTTCCCAAACTTCCCTAAAAAATGATTCATAAGTGAACCTGTCAACCCCAAAAACTGTCACAATTTTTATTGGCTGGAAGGAAATGATGAGTGACATTCACAATGACATTTCAAGCTTGGTCACACAAAAAAAACTAAATGAAATAAAAATCATAGACTTTTCAAGTTCGACTTTTATTATTATTAATAATTCTCGTCAAGTTGAATGGCTCATACATAAGCCTTGTTTTGAACTTATTTTAAAAATATATACATATTTTTTTCTGTATGAGTTTCAGGTATAACTCACTTCCCTTGTCGAAATAAATTTTTAAAGATTTAAGCCTCTCAAACTTGTCAAATAAATAAAATCATATGAAACCGTAATACTCCGAAAAGCAGAAACTCCTCCCAATTTTCTCTGATGTTTCTTTCAAAAATTTTACACAAAAAACAAAACCGTTTTGCAATAACAACCTTCGAAAAAGGAATTCGAAGGTCGAACTGATCGTAAAAAAATAACACAAAAAATATATATAATATATACATATGACCGTTAAAAAAACTTACAAAATAGTAACACTCCTCCATCATTTTTTCACACAAAAAATGTTATCTCACGAAAGCGTCTACATAACAAATTAATGTAATCAACTAGAAGACATTTCCAAAGATTAAAATCGATCCACCGGATGTGCTCAGCACCCTACACGGGAAGTAGCTCTCCAATACATATTAAATAGCTATTATGTGACATATTTATATAAAGTACACACACACATACGTATGAAACATTATTGAGATCTAGAGAATGTTGACATTGGACACCATGTTGTTTTCAGTGTCATCATTCAAAGGAAGTGCAAAGTTCGAAAATTTAAACATATTCGTATAACATGATTCCTAACCTATTGACCTAATCAAACTCCAAAATACACTAAAAATTTCATTATCCTAATCGCGATTATTCCGAAATTCCGGTTTATCCGAATTAGTGTGTCATTTCAATATAAAAATCGATACATTATCGAAAAATATCATTTCACATTATCGATATTTAACATTAAACAGTGTGTTGGGACCGACTGATTGTGATAACAATAGTCGATTGATAACAATATCCGTGATTATAATAACCGGATTCCACTGTAATTATTTTTTTTAATATAAATAGTTTGTGAGAAATAATATTTTATAATACACGGAAGGTTTTGTTTTTTTCCAACGGTGTCATTTTTATTATAATACAGTACCGGTATATGATAAAGCGACATTATATGAAACTCCATTCCAATAATTTCGTGCATAATGAAGTGAATAAAATTCAACAAGACGACGACAACAACAACAACAAAAGTAAACGAAAAACTCAGCGAACAAGAAAATCGAAAAAAAAGAAAACCGGAATCATGTTAGAGATGATGATCATAACATCTTTTGGAACTTCCAATACAAGTTCTCGCTCCAAAAAGCATTTCGTAAAAGAGATTTTCTTGACGTCTCAAACAACACCGACAAGTGCTACCAACCGAACAAAGAATTTAACGTATATTTATACCAACAAAAAAAAACTACTTGTACGAAACATCCTATCCCAACAACAACAAAAAACAGTACGTAATAATAACAGTATATAAAAAAAAATCCAAACACACGACCATGATTCGTCAAGCAGTAAACATGGTTGTGTGAGCAATCGGTCAGGAATTTCCAAATCCTTTTGGTATTCCAATAAGTACCAAAGTACTTAATTTTAAACTACAAAGTACTGTTCTAAAAATAAATTGGACGAATTATCATTCAATTACAAAGTAAAACAAGAAAATCCCTCACTTCAACATACTGCGCATTGAAATACCTCGAGTACGCAGACATCAGTAGTCAATAAGCTTTATTGATAAAAAAAAAAAGTTAACGCCATTTTCTTATTTCTTTTTGGTTATATTTCAATAGTATTAACTATTGAAATACTAATTATTAAACTCTGTTTTGAAACACCACTACTAACTGATATTCTAAAATTTTATTAAAAAACTGTCCTTTAGACTTCTAGCCGACGAAGATATACAATACATACACTTGAAAGGCCTGATGTAAAAGGGTGTTAAGTGACATTTTCGTCAAACACATTTTCGAATGTGTTAGGTGCAATTCTAGCAAATTCTGCAAAATTATGTTGGGAATAACGCATAATTTTGAGCAAAACCATAATATGTGCAAAGATATTAGTACAAAAAGTGTGAACTGGCCCATAAAAAGCAAGGCAAGTTCAGATTTTCAAACGTGTTTTCCTCAAAATTGTAAAAATGTTACTTAACACCCTTTAACACCAGACCCTTCAATTACCAGTTAATGGATTCCGAAACCATCTCCATTCTCTCAAAACATTAACCATTTTTTTGTAAATATTTTCTTAGATTTCCATTATTGTGGTACCTGTATTGCAAATGACAGAAGTCAATAATCATGGCTATTAGCAGACTACAAAATCATTTTCTTTTTCGGTTAAACTCCAATGCAACTAACTACTGAAATGCCAATCGTTCAACTACTAGGCCTACTGTTCTAAACTAAGACAATAGCTATTCTTCATTCAAACCTCATTAGACAAGAAACCATTATACAAAAAATGATACAATAAGAATGTCCTCATAGTCATTACTACTGTAGTAGTTAGCAGACTACAAATTGTATACGATTGGTAAATCTCTTTTTGCATCAATTGGTAAAAATGTCACCATGATGAACGTCACCACATCTCGTTTAACAAACTGGAAAATCTAATTAACTTAACAACAGTTGTTTCAACAACTCCAATGCCATCATTTTTGTTGATATCATTATCCAACTAACACAAAATAAAAAAAACAGACTTCCTCTTTAAAAAAGTGATCATCTAACATTTGATGATGTCTAGTTTAATCTCAACCTCGATTAATCAAAACACATTGCATCCTAAAAGTGATTTAAGGTTTATATAAGAAATAAAAAACAAAACAAAACCGGAAGTTGATAGTAGTATGGGTCAACGGATACGCTTGACGCTTTTTTTTACACAAAGTGATGACAAACATATATCAAAATTAAAAAAAAAATAAAATAAACAAAAACATGATATCAATAGTCCTTGGTGTAAATATTTCAAATGTGAGATGGAATTTATCTCATTTTTTTAAATCACCATTTTTTTTTGTATTCATGTCACAACCAATCTTTTGTTCGGTGTTTCATGTCAATTAACCAAACTTTGTCAACCATCTCTTCCTGTACATTATTAAAAAAAAATTGTACACACATTCCTCGATTTATGCGACTTCGATATACTTTACATACAAGAAGAAAGTCTCAAATGTTGGATAGATGCGAGAAAAATTCGCTATTATGCGATTCTGCAAACGTACTAGTGAATCCACAGTATTTATACTGCCACAATTTGTCCTCTGTAATCTATATTCTATAGGGACACACATAAGTCCGTTTTATGAAAATTTCGTTGCGACTTCCGTATATGCGATTTCGATATTAAGCAACAAGAAAAAAAATCCTGCGAGAAAAGTCGCTATTGTGCGATTCTGTAAAGTCGTGAACAGCTGAATTTCCTACCACAAAGTGTACGTGTACTTGTAAGTGACTAGCTCTTAATATGAATTTATCTGTGGGAATTTCTTTATAATATGCAATTTTTAATTTATACGAAATTTTCGTTTGTAAAACGAAATCATCGCATAAATCGAGGATTATTTGTACTAAGTTATAAATTCAACTCATAACTTTCACAGCATGCTCTGTAATGACGTCATCAACAGATGAAAGATTTTTTTTTTTTTAGCGTAAACTTGGTGTAAATAGTTAGTGATTTATATAGTACTTTTGAAGTTCACTTTTTTCTGACACTGAGCTAAATGGAATTTTCGTGTAAAACAACACATGGACGCGTTTAATTTTTCGTTTGTTTTTTCTTCAAATTATATAGTTTTGTATATATAGCCACCAAAGAGCTAATTCTCAAAACCTTTTAGCGGGACAAAAAGTTTCGGTACGAAATTTTGGCCGAGTTTCTCATTCCTTCCATTTAGCACTTATTACCAACAAATAACTAACTTGTCAAAACAAAACTGCCATTTACAAGGTGTTTATGACAATATACTGCATAGTCCAATGTACCAAAAAAAATTCGCATAAAGTGAGAAACCGCATGAATACTTTTCGTTGATTTATGCGTGATCATTTCAATGCCAAGTATGCGATGCTGACCGGAAGTGGGCAAAAATGTGTTGATGTTATTCTGCCTGAGGGATTGTTGTTGTTATTTACAAAGTGAATATTAGCACTGGTTTCAACAACTCTAAAAAACTTCAGTATTGGGTGAAATTTCGTTTCGACGCAAACAATAATTGGATCGTCTTACAAACCACACCGAACTAAGTCAAAAAAAGCTTCAATTTGAGAAAACAATTATTTTTTTTTACGTGTTATCCAAAGTACTACTGACCGTATATTGCATTTTTTGCAAGCAATGTTAAACTGCATACATTCCAGTAATACTAAAAATAATAATGTTAACAAAAAAAATTGCAAAAATCTAGATTTCAAATAAACCTACTTATTAAACGGGTGAAAGGATTAAAACGTTAAAAAAAAAGTACTAACCCAACTCAAACGCCATCTGTTGTAACCTTTTTCTTTTTGGCTTGTCTCAAAAATTCAAATCGGAAAAATGATATTAAAAAAGTTGAGTAATGAGGTTTTAAGAAGACCAGCTGTCTGAACCAACCAATCGCATTTCATAATAAAAACAACTAATATAATAAAAATAATTTTATAAAAATAATATCAATATTTTAAAATTCATTAACAGTGACAGCTGTTCAAATTTGAACCGGATTTTATTAACGTAAAAAAAAAAAGCTTTACTATTACAAAAAATCCGGTTCAAATTTGAACATTCATAGTAATTTTATAATAAATTTAATTCACACGGGATATTGTTTGAACAAAAAATTTCGAATTATTAATCCAATACAAGACGAGTCGAAAAAAATGTCACCACTGTATTGCATCAATATTGTGGTTATTATGTATTCAATATAAGTGGTAATACTGTATCTCTTTGACTCATCTTGTCTATTTGTTTGGTTTTTCTAAATCAAACATCTCGATCAAATGTGTTCAATTTGTTATACAGGGTGAGTGAAAAAGATGTTGCCATTTAGATTGAATACATAACACAGTAGTGGCATCTTTTTGTCTCACCCTGTATATATGCTTTGAATGTTGAATTTTTTTGTCACCTTCTACGAAATTAACAAAATTCTCAAATATGAACAAAAACAAATTTCTTATCCTTATACATTGTATTACTGTACTTATTATTAATGTGCAGTATTTAGTTTTTCATACGTGTCGATTGGACTATAAAAATATATAAAATACTTAAAAATATATATACATATATATAAATCTTATAAATACTTCAAATCACATTGTCACGTTTCTTTTCTCGGTTCAAAAGTAAACTTAATTGGTTTTGTACGGCTGAGATAACTCGCGACATACATTTCGCATAATAATAATAACAACAAAAAAATGACAACAAAAATGTACCTACTCTCAATTGATATAACGATAATAATACAAAAAATATTTGCAATTCAAAGTGTATATAATTTTTTATTTTAATATCTAAATTTTATTCTATTGTGATAAACGATGGAACTAATTTGATTTCCTTTTCCTTCGTATACAAAAAGGATATTTTCTTTGCTTATCCTGTTTGATAAACCATTCAAAGTAAGTTATATGTCAAAAAAAAAACTAAACCTTGAAGAGCGTCGTATTATAGTTATAATTTTGTCATTACCGCTTTTATGCAAAATAGTTACAAACAGGAAACTTCAATTTATGCGAGACTTTCATAAATTTATCGCAATTTCCATAAAATAACAAAACATTCAACGCACAAAATCGAATAAAAGTCAATTTACACCGCAAAACTGTTACTGATCTGATGATATTTGTTATGGTGTTGAAGTGATATTTTAGTCACCCTGTATATGCATACAAGCGCATTAGAACTGGTTACAAATATATATAAATCAACATTGTTCTACATATATTACACGTCAAACTAAAAATATATCAAACCAATTTGTGTTTGGTATTAATTTTTTTTGTTAAACTAAACTACGTACCCACATGAGGCTAAGAAAATCTGAAAATCTTTCATCATCAACATCACCAAAACCGCGACTTCTTTCTTGGAAACCACCAAACTCGTTTCTTAAGTGCACTCACTTCCATTGGATTTTCATTCCATTCTTGACCTTAAACCCACTAAAGGTGAACTGCCAACATAAGCTACGCGTATCACCCTGTATATTTTTTCCCTACACAAATATTTAACAACGTATAAGTACTGATGATGCCTAATAATCTAACCATAGTCAAAATGACTTTAAAATAAATAAGATTTTTTGAGAAATTGTACAGGGTGATCCAAAACATACAACTCAATCCTAAGAGTTAAAGTTTATCTACGGGTACTGAAATTAAGGTTATCTACACATTTCCTTCTTGATACAAAGTGAAACAGTGTAATAAAATAAATAAATAAATAAAATACTAATAATACAAAAAATAGCCTCTGCCTTAGGGTTTCACTTTTTTATAAGATTGGCAAACGACTCACGTAGACAAGCACCGCTATGGGGGAAAAAATAGTGAGAAAAAAAATTACATCCATACACAAGAAGTGCTGACACATCATCATCGTTTTTCTTGGCCCGTTGACTTATCAATATGAAGTCTCAGCGCCAATCAACTCTCGGTTAAAATAAAATCTGGAAAGCGAAAAAACAAAATGACGGAAAAAAATCCCCCTTGTCACTAACGCTGTGTCAGAAAGAAACTTTCTAAATCTAAGCTTATTCGAGAACAAGTACACTAAAAATAAGCATACTCTTTATACACTGTCATATACAGATATACATAATGCAAAGAACCCACTTTTGATTTCTTGCATGTTTCGAGTTATGCGAATTTCAATTCATGCGATCGTTGAGTTATTCGATATTTGATTTCTGCAAGTTTTGAGTAATTCCATTTTTGATTTCTTCAATTTTCGATTTATTTATTATGCGATTTTTTTACATTGGACTTATGCAGTTTTTTATTTATCCGAAGGACTTATGCCCTTCTCGTTTTATGCGTTTCTGGTACATTGGACTACACAATGGACTACACAGTCTATATAAACGGCTGTGGATGGTCGTATACGTTCAATTTCCAGCTCACTCACAAGTGAAGCTAATATAAAGAGTGTGAAAACTGCTTGATGAAGAAAACTAGAAAATTATGTACAAATTTTCGGTATGACGCATTTTGGATATATTCGAACAGGAATAAACGACCAAAGGAAAACTGGGGAAAATCTTAAGCAATAAGGGTGATTCAACAATAGCTCATTTTCTCATTTCTGCCGGATATTGGATTAGTAATCCCTATTCATCCTTGACGTCTTATATTAGTAAAAAAAAGAACCCAATGTCACGTGAACGTTGCGACATTTTGGGACAATGGTTTCATTTTTACGAAATTTGTACATACCAACAGGGAAAAAAATTGAAGAAAGTTCTTTCCTTACGCTTTGTAGCTAGCTATACTAATTATACGTTGGTAATATTACATTTCCTCACAGTGTATACAACTACTTACAAAACTGACAAGAGTAAGACAAAGTGTTTTCAGCTGCACCGTGTAATTTTATCAGATCAACAGGTACAATAATAATAATAATAATAATAATAATAGTAATAATCATAAAAAAACACAACTATAAATTCGACTATATAAAAAAATATTAATGAAAAATTTCAACAAACAACCAGGGTTGAAATGCTCAAAAAAATTCCATTCAATCACGTATTTTTAAATTAAAATAAAAAAATATAATAATAAACTGTATAATAATAGCCTATGTATACACATATACTGTATATGATATCGAAAACGTTATTTCAAATGATTTCTTTTTGTTTAGAAAAACAATATGGATCCTTATCATGGGTGCAAAAACACTAGTGTCATATCATAAGTATGTATTTATTTATATGTATACATACATATAAACACATATATACAAACATACATAATATATTCAGAGATAGTAATCTGAAAAACTGTTATCACTTGTTGAAATCAGAGATGTTCGCTGATTTGATCCATTAGTTGAACTTGGTGCAACGGAGAGATTAAGTGATGAAAAAAAAAGCAACCCGTTTCGCTCCACTTTCCAACCGAACTAAGTGAAAAATTTTAGCTTTATCATTTTTTTATATAAATATTTAATATGACATAAGTAAAAAAAAATGTAGCAAAAATAAACACTTCCCTCACCTATTTAGAGAATTAAACTTTTTTTTCAAACGTTTTTACTGTATATATACTGTAAATAAGACACGTTTAATACTGTGTGAAATCAGCTTAACTGTTTTTTATGAACTTCACCAACAAGCATATTATTGATATTAAGTCATTTATGGGCAGTATAACAACTACTACAGTAGCAGTTGAACTACTAGTTGAATTACTTTTATGATAATTACTGGGTAGCTATAACTACTTTATATGTAAAGTGATTACAACTACCTAGTTCAATTACTTTACATGGTAGTAAATTACGTAGTTTAACTACTACCAATAATACTAAAAAATAACTACTGTATAATTTCAGAAATTTGCATTGATGCTGTAGACTAGACTAGATTGTCTTTTTAGTATGGTAGGTCAAATACTTACACCAAAGGTGCAAACTTGTACAATTTGTCTTTTCAAACAGACAAATTGTTTGAAAAAATGGTGCGCATTCCTCCATGCTATATAAAGCTAATCAACCAAAGTTGAAACTAATAACAAAATAACTACTGAAACATAGAAAAATAATGTCAACTTTTTATACTAACCAGTTGCCACAGTGGAGAAGTAGTTAAGCTAAGAATTTACAATTACTTAACTATTTTAAAGTAGTTAGAAAAAAATTTTTTAATTATTTTTACAAAATTGTAGTTAACTAGTATAGTTAAAATCACTTGATTTAGTTGTAGTGGGATTACTTTTAATGTAGTTGGTGCTCGTCACTGTGTATGTGCTGCTATGTACATGTTTTGCATAGACTATACTGTACATATGAAAACTATTAAAAAATTTAATATCTATATAACTAAAATTCACGAGTGACAGATGTGACGTCAATATCAATGTTAACATAATCGAGTACTTTGGTTTATGTTCTCTCCTACATGTACATTGGTATGCATTCCAAATTTGACCATAAATGAGACTGGACTGCATCATTTCTGGGTTAACCGTCGCTTGCGACGGGAATGGCACACTAGTAAGGAGAGAAAAAACTCCCCAGAATCCAATTTCAACACAATAGAATCCGATATGCTCAGAAAGAGTAAAGAAAAAATTCATGAAGTTTTTTTTTTTTCGTGCAAACAAACAAAAAAATAAACGGAGACCACAAACATAGGGCAGGAAATGGAACCAGCGCCACCTTAGTGGTAGGTCTGGTGAGTCATTCATTATTATTGTTATCGCATCCACCCAGCAGCAGGTGGTCGAGAGTGCAAAATAGTTGAAGAGTCTGCCAACTAGAATCAAGGGCAACTTTTACACGCTCCGAGGTGGAAATAGTTCGCGAGTCTTCAAGAAGAAAGCGTCAAAGAAGCTTATTAAAGGGAGAAAAAAAACAACAACCAGACAACTGGGGCGACCGGTTGTTATGGTTCTTAATCAGTTCGAAACCATTCTTTGCCAATCTTTAATTCACCTCATTACTACGGAATCTCTTCTCAAGTTCAATCTGCTTATAGCAAATCAAAGCCCATACCTAGGCCCTTGGAAACATGGTTGAGACGGGTTTCACCAACTTCGCTTTGCAATGAATCCGTTTTCTTCTTAAATGGTCGACTATTAACGTCAGAATAAATCGATCGATTATAACGTTACGTTAGATTAGTTTTTTCCCTATCAAGTTATGTAATCTCAACAAACACGAAACGTCCTTTAAAACGAGAATCAGCACGCAAAGTCGTAAAGAAATGGGATTGTTAAGAGTTCGTTTCCCTCGGTATCGGTATTTCCCAGTCGTGTCTAGTCCATCAGCTTTCACCACAGGTGGTTCGGAACGAAAAGACTTCAACTATCAACTGATGGACCTCTTCACCTTAGGTGCCAACAACTAACACCATCAACACGAAACCTGTCATTTCTAGAATGTCATTTTGGCGTTGTTCCTCTGGAAAGATCTTGTTTTTTGGACTTGTACCAAAATACCATCTTAAAAAAAGATCCATCAAAAAGAAAGAACCAAAATCATGTTTTTTTTTTGCAAACGATCAATTAATCGTAACCAGGATTCGGTAACCAATAAAGTTTGTTCGGTTATACATACTGTATATTTATATTTTATACATATGTCAACGATTATGTAGACTAAATAATGCGGGCGTTCTATAGAATGCCAAGCCTGGTTTAGGCAAATTTTGAAATTAACATTGGAATAGTTACGTTAACTACAATCCAAGCATCCTAAAGAATATCAAACCTAGTTTAGGCAATGTATGAAATTAGCATTGGAACAGTTACATATGTTAAGGAAGAATTTAGGTTCGGTTTAAACTTAGGTTTAAATTATTTTTTTTTTGAGAAAATGTTGTTAACTAACCTAAATAGCTACATACAGTGTGTTATTTTATACTTTGTCAAAGGTACTTGAAATTTAACGAGGGCACTGACTAGCTTTGCAGCTAAAGTGAAACTTCTCAAAGCGGACCACCCACGGTTTCATGAAAAATAGTGATACTTCACCAAAAGAGGTTGCTTTGCCATTTCATTTTATAGTAGGTTGTCTGGATTCTATACATTGCCGGTAACGCATACATTCAATCTGCACCATGTACTCAGTAATTTTTACATGTTAACTCGTTATTGAACAAATGCTTTGTTTGCAATTTTTTTTTCTTACAAAATTACAATCCAAAAAATTTCTTTTGTGCAAGAACAATTGCTAAAAAAACACGATCAAAAAATTCGCTCACGTTCTTTCAGCTCCAAAAGAAAAATGCAAACAAACAAAAACTCCAGCAGTCGCGCTGCAAACACATCATCACCAACCAAACATAAGAAAACTGGGATCAAAATAAAAGGAAAAGCACTTCAAACAAACGATTTTTCCATTTCAACTCTCTCCATGGTACCGTAGTTTTTGGAGAGAACGCAATGACTCGGCTCGTTTCTCTTCTCGTTGATTACGTTCCTTGCACGATTCATTTGCTCCACCATGATGGTCCCCGTTTCGAACACCGAGATTTTGGAGGCCCCCAAATGCAAGATTAGAGCATGGCCTGTTCCACTCTGTTTGCAAATCAATGGGGCGCTATGTCTCGTACGTCCATAAACCACCGACCCAAATTGATAACAACTTCGTAAATTCTCCACCAACGGCGATGCGAATTAAGGCGAAAAACGCTCATTAGTGCTGCTTCCACGGCATTTTGTACGCTGAACAACTATTTTGTACTTTTTAATCAGAAAAACCTCTTAGGCGGGTAAACATCTAAAAGCTGGTTTTCACTTATAAATTTCTGATTTTCGCTGAAAAATCGTTGTGTGATACCGATACGGGTTGGATTTAAAATTACAGTAATTTACCGGTACTTTGAAGTTCATTTTACACGTCAAACTTTTTCAATCAAATTTCATTTATTCTAAGTGTTTTTCTGACGGCATACACACGTTCAGGTACGTTTTCGTGATACAACAAAAGCATTGAAATGTGCCCGGGTGAGTGTGTGTTGTCAGAAAAACAGTTGAAATCGATGGAATTTGATTGAAAAAGTTTGACGTGTAAAATGGGTTTAACATAGCGCTTTACGACACTCTACTTTTAACAGAAGCAGCTTGTGGCGCTGGTGGTTGGGCTGCAGTTCAAGTTAAATAAAGCCAACAAAAAACGTACCGGTATTAATGTTATGTTTCATTATAAATTATATAGTGTTGAATTGTTTAATTAACCTAAACTGGCATTTATACACATAGACATACTGGTTTAGGTTAGTTAAAAAAAAACAAATCTATACCTCATCGTTGTCGCTTTTCTGTTAAAACAAGAATACCTAAGTGATTAGTACACGTATGATTAATGAATACTGTAGTTAACCAATTTTAAACTGCACACATGCAAATTGAAACCTGTCAAAAGTTACTTAATCGAGCGATGATAATCGGTATTTTCCATCGATGTGATTGCTAATGCGACAGAAACAGAAATACTAAGCAAAAGTTAAAAATTCAACCAATCATGTCTGATTAACTGTAAAACTGATTAGCATTTAAGTCAATCCAATCAATATAACGAACGAATTAAAGCCCACTTGGATAAACGCCACCTATTATACTCGTCGATCGAACGGCAAACATTTTAATTTTCGCTGCTAATCGGATAACACTTCATCGATAAATTTCACTTCAACATCGTTTCGAACATTTAAAAAAAATTATATATTAACACCCTTTCTTTTGAAAAAACAAAACAAACAAACATTTTCTATTAATACCCCCACACGAAGAATTGCACTTCATCTAAATTTTGGTTTCTTACTCATATCCTCTGAATCATACTGGAGTTCAGTGTCGGTTCCTTTTCCAGGAAAGGAACTTGTTCACACTATCGAAGGAAATACTTCAAAACCTATCGCAGTAAATATATCGAAACAAATATTTATATATGGATAAAACTCTCTTTACACAGGGTATTTCAAAAGTAACTATGTATATAATGAGGTCACATGATACAAGAACTTCTCGATTTATGCGAATCGTTGTATGCGATTTCATTATTACACGAGAGCCATCTTTCCAGATGCTCGCATAAATCGAAGACCTGTATATACGTTATCGTCAAAACTTGAATTAAGTTAAACCCAGGTTTCGACTTATCAAAACTAGAATTACCTGATGGGTTATATATATAAAATAGCAATTTGGGCATTTGGTGGCCTTCGGCCGCATTAACTTACCTGACCTTCGTGACTAAGGTTAATGGGACTTTGACTAATGATATCTGGTTTTAACTGAATTCTGGTTTTGCCGGTAACAAACACTGTGGTACGTAGATACAGTATACGAAGAAAGTTCAAAAAGTTCCCGGAAAGAACTAATTTAATTTGTATTTTTCAATTTTCCGGGAACTTTTTGAACCACCCTAGTACACACGCATGAAGTTCTCGGTATATGCTAATGTTTGATATCCGATTTCACTAATATACGATGAGAGATCCTCCCAGATGCTCATTATAAAAGGGAAAAAACTTCGCTATTATGCGACATTGGTTCACAAGCGCTTGAACAAATTCTTCATTTCATATCTATCTCAATTATACTCTATATGCTAATAGATTTTTGTTTTATGCGATGTTTGCGCTGATCGTAATATTCGTATATAGGCTTATCGAGGATCTCTTGTAGCCTAGTCTTGCAAAAAAAATGTAAAGAAAATATTTTTACATGGAAATTAAATAAAGGATGTCAGAGGTGAAAATTAGCCTCAAAACATGTCTTATGAAAGCATTAAAAGTTCTTCGTTCCACAATAAATGAATTATAACCCATTAAAACTACAGTATGTCAGCAAGCACTATCTTCTTTCATTTCGTAAAGCATAACCAAGATGGAAACCTTTACAACTCTCTGGAGCATACTTTTTCTATTCTATTACTATCACCACCACCACAGTATAAGTTCAACCTCGAACACGTGTTCTTGAACCTCTATCATTAAGTCAGGGTTAGTAGTGTCGGCTGTTGTCTTGTAGGCTCGTTTCCGTCAGCTCGAGGGCCATTACCCCTTTCAAAGGTGCACTTCCGGTGTCGTTAGGAACCTGTAACCTTCCGGACGTTGACAGTAGTGCCCTGCCTACTCACTCAACTGACAACAACCACCAACCTGAGACCCCCAAAGTGGAACCCAACATCAAGTTCACCACCACCCTATTACGTGTGCAACCAAGTTACCACCCATCTACTATTCGCACCACAGATTATCCGTATTTTCTTGCAGAAATTGGATCTTCTTCTCTAGCACTTCTACCAACAATACATCACTTGTATATGTTACAGGAAATGTATATAATTCAGGCATTGTGAACAATGCCTAGCCTCTTTTGGCAAAGTATGAAAATAACATCTCACATGCAGATACAACTGTTAGGTTAGTTTAATTTACAACACTTTCTCTAAGGAAAATATTGATTTTAACCTAATTTAGTCTAAATTTAAACCTGACCTATTTTTTTTTCTCGACATAACCATCCCAATGCTAATTTCATACATTGCCTAAATCAGGTTTGACATTATTTTTGCGATGCCTGGATTATATGCATTGCCTGTGACAGAATTGACCTGAACAAAATTGGTGCAAAAATTCGATACAAGTTGTAAAACGGTCATTAAAAACTGAAAACATTTCATACATCGTTGAATAGTTACAACTCATCGATTCAGTCATTTCGATAATGAAGCCCTTAAAACTGTGAGAAGAAAAAAACATCGACAACAAAAAATACCACTATGTTGGGCTATCACTTTTCACTCAGTGAAACCGATAACCTAGAGATCACTAAGAAAAAACCCAACATTCCAACGACTACAACAACCATCTCGTTGTTTACACCAGCTGATAAGATAACTGCAACTTGAAAAACACTGTGTGTTTTTTCTATATCTTCCATATCTTGTGAAATAACTTAATAACACATAAGAGACCTATCATCACTCACTCACTCTCGACCATCTGGTCGTCGGTTTGTATTTCACTAAATGTTTTATAACAGTGAATGAAGTCGCTACAAGACAGAATTTCTTGTGAGAAAAACTCAACAAATCTATGATTTTAGAAATCTCTGGTTTGGAAAGCACTTTAAAAAACCTCCATTACGTTGAAAACTCTTTTTGAAAATTTCACAATTGAAAAAATACCATACGTTATGCTTAACTAGTTATTCTATTAGGACATTGCCTAAGACAGCTTTCAAAATATGAGTTTTTTTTAAAGCAAGCTTTTCCAAATTATACAAATTTGGAAAAGTCTCTTTTGTGTGCTTTTAAAAACCGTCAGAGTTTGAAAACTGTGTTTTGACCGTATACAATTGGGAAAAGCCATATGGGACATTTAGCTAGTTCTTCTACTTAGGACATTGCCTGCAACCTAAATATTTCAAAAACTGTATAGTTTTTAAACAATCTACTTGTATAATTCGGACAGTATCGTTAACACGTACTGTTGGAGTCGTACTAATACTAGGTCTGAATAAAAGTCTACAGACGACAAGATGTCACAAACAATCACTTGAAATATTTTATCAACTTTCCAAAGGATCTTACGACCACAAAGATTCCATATACAGGAGGTCTTCGACTGATGCGAAAGTTATGTTCTACTAAAATCTCGCATAAATCGAAACATTCTACATTGAAATTCCTATGACGTGACAAAACTTTATTCACGTATGCATCACTGTACAAAATCGTATAATAGCGAAATTTACTCGCATTTGACGAGCACCCGAGAGGATTGTTTGCTTCGCACGTAAGATAAGAAACTCCCATAAACGGAAGATCTATTGCACCAAAAAATGTTTAAAACTCATATATGCAGTTTATATAGGGTACGCACAGTACTTGGAAAAGTCCTATATTTGACAAGACGTCTACTAGACCAATCTTTCAGAAATGTCTATACTGTTTTCCAAGTAGCCTCCAAAATATCATACACTAAAAGACATTGAGTCAAACTCATCATCGTCAATGTCCAAAAGAGCAATTGCTGTAAATACACAATACTAAACAGTTCGGTGCACTATTTGGTAATGGTCTTCTATAACTATAACGCCAAAGACCGATCTTCAGCTGAATGGAAACAATATAGACCTATATATACGTATATATAAAAAACACCCGAGAAAAAAAAGAATAAATCAAGATTGATCGTCAGTGCAAAGGGTGGAATGACAGAAGCTTTCTATTGGCGTGGCACTTAAGAATTTTTTCAATAATGCTGAGAAGAACAGATTGGCGAGACACATCTCTTCTTCTCTTTTTTCGCAGTCTATATCAAGACTGCGGGCGTTGTCATAGCAACGTGAGAATCATTCAATTGGCGATGAAGAGAGAAGCATCTCTCCAAAAATTCAATGGGAACCTTTGATAAAATGGATGACAGGATGAGCCTCGAGGAATGCGCCAACATGATGATGATGCCTCCTCCCCTCTCTTCTCTTCCCCGAATTTACTTACATCCTTTCTATTTTTTTCTGTACCCCTACACACAAATAACGTCTCCATCTGTCCATAAAAGCTAAGAATGGAGCACCTTAGCTTTTTATTTTTTTCTTCCTGGAAATTGGAACCAGGTTTGCAGCGATAAGCTAGTATATCATAGCTAGAGGTCCTTCCAGAATCTTCCATATCATGTCTGGAAGAGTAATGATCTATCTAAATTTTTGGAATTACCAACTTCCTGTACTAATAAACCACCCATATTCTTTATAATTTGGCAATTCATGATCCGAAATTATTAACTAATGAGGTTCCTATGTACATTTTTATAACGATAAAATCAGTTATTTGTTGTAAACGTTTGATGAGTAAGCATTCTCTTGACAAGGGGGTGTCAAAAAAAATTGTGTATTCAGTATTTATGCTTTGGGCTTCGCAAAGTAGGGAGTAACGAATTGCTATAGGCTAAATTGAGATTAACGAGCTACGTATATTCTCACAGGATCAAGGGTCGTGCCTCCCAACAAGTGGCTATTGATTTTAACAGCACTACAGGGTGTTACACAATGACATCAATAAATTTCAACTTAATTTACTTCCTTATACACATGTAGAAATGTAGTTATATACACATATTACTGTATCTACAGTATTTAATAATTACCCAGATCTGTGCGTATGTGATAAACGCTTTTTGTAGTATTCTGTGTCCTGTCACTAGATGTAGTTGGTTGGTTATAAACGTAACAAGTACAAATGCGTTAATTTTCTAGTTATGAATCTAACGTTTACATTACTATCTCGGAACACCTATATCACACCCTTGTGCCACAGCATGGGTCTACTTCTAGTTATTATATATGTGCTATGTGTCACAACACAACATAATTGTTTTATAACAAAATTGTTTTGATAACCGATAAGTATTATAAAAAATATATATATTTTTTCAAAATACAATATCAGGGCCAGTGAAGTTTGTGCAGTTTTCAGGATCAATCTGCAGCATAAGTAACCTTGATGAGACTCCACGAAATTTATTGGCTACAATATATGCAGTGTATACACACTGTAAAAGTATACTTACACATTTATATACAGGGTGAGTTTCAAGTATGGTTCCATTGGGAATATCCGAAAGCTTATTTATTGTGATGAAAATGCCGAGTCACTGCATAGTACCAGTGACTTGCAGTGAAGCTGCTGTAGCAGCATCACTCCTTTTGATAACTCGTGTTGGATGAATTTCAGTCGGATTGTTGGAAATTAAAGAAATGATAGTGGATTCTGACTAAATGGAACACTGCCTACAACTTTCTAAAATATGACTTGGTAGCTACGACTCATAGTTTCCAATGCAACAATGCGATTTACTTGAAATTTCAATTCAAAATCAATTAAAATACCACCATTGAAACAGCCCTGTAAAGGTGCTATTAAATCCAAAACTCAACATTTTCATTGTAATAGCCTTTCTGATGGTACCATTCAAGTATCCTACCATCTATCTCATGGTACCATACTTTAAAACTCGCCTTGTATAAATATCTATAAACAGGCCGATAGAGTGGATAATACTGTCTACTTTTATAAACTGAATATCTGTTCAGTGAATAATGCACTTCTGACCTAAAAAACTAAGGAAATTCGTTGAAAGCAACGTGAACTGACATTATCTTCTTCAAACATTCTTCGAATTTTCCGCCTCATTTGCGATCAATGTAACAATTTTTGGTTGACAACATATGTATAGACTTAACGACATACATCCATAGAATGTAGGACTTGAACGACCTTATTCGCAATTTCCACCCTTATTTACTGTTTTATTCTTTCTTCTGTTTGCAGAACGTCGACCACAGGTTGAAATTCAAATCTAAGAAAGGTCAACTTCCGTTCGTGGAACTCAATGGGTCCGAGATTGCCGATTCCGCCCTCATCATCCGGGATCTGAGCAAGTATTTCGGAAAAGATCTGGACGATTCGCTTACACCTCAACAACGAATGCTCAGTCACTCAATGTGCATCATGCTCGACCATCACACTGGCTGGTGAGTACTCCATTTCCACTTCCTTCCTGACCCTGACACCATTTTATTTATATAAAAAAACAAACAAACATTCGAAACACGCCAGGAATGAATCTATGAATCATACGATGCTCGGAATAAAAATAGTAACTATTAAAACGTATAAAAATATAAAAAGTGTCAGCAGATTTGTAGTGAATCAATGTTTCGATTTGATGATTAGAAGATTAACATGCCATCTGATGGCATTGCAATAAATTAAATACTGTACTAAAAAAATAATATATTAAAATATACAGGGTGCCTCTTCTCAAGTGAGACAAGGGAATATCTCGTCTAGTATTAGTGGTGTGCAGATACGTCGATTATATTATATTATACAAAGGAGTTCCAGTTTTTCAGAGTTTTATTAAGAATTCTGCTCAGAAACACTACAATACAAGGTGCTGCTTCTCAAGTGAGACCGGAAAATACCTCGTATTGGAGATACGTATATTATAGTCGTATGAAATATGATCAGAATACCAAAGAGCAATTCAATGGTGCTATTTTCTTTGAAATTGTTTTCACGGAAATCGAATTGTACATCGAAAATCATGAGTCGTAGCTACCAAGTCATATTTAGGAAGTTGTAGCCAAGGGTCCATTTAGTCATGATCCAGTGATGTTTTATTTATTTCCAACAATCCAACCGAAATAAAAATTGATACAATATAGATTAACAAAGCACCATGCTGCTACAACAACTTCTCTGCAAGTCACTCATATTATGCAGTGGAGTCATGTATTTGTCATCTGATGGCAAAATCAAATATAAAAAAAACGAATATATAACACAATAAAATATTAACATATATAACAAAAATAATCATGTGACTAAAAAGAAAATTGCATTTCTGGGAAAATTCCTAGAAATGTATTCTGCAAGATATAGAATCCTATAAAATTCAAATTTTCTTTATTTTTTAATTTTCATAAAAAAATATTCAATTTTTCTTAATAATCTCCACGAATAAATAAAGCTCTAGTTGTAGTTATGAAACAACAGAATTCCTTCTTGGTCCAAGTTTGGTCAATTAAAAATTTAGCCAATAACAAACATCACACGTTATTTTCATGTCACCTCTAAACAACTACGCCAACTAATTTAGGAAGTACGGTACGCAAAATACTTAATCGTTGCCATTACATAAATCCACTTTAGGAATTTCAAAGTTTACGTAAGAAAGCCTTGAATGTTCACATTGCTACTACTGTACATAACAACAGCACTACTCTTGCGTCTAATTATGCAAGCATTTGGAACATCCCTTATCATTTCCCATCTACAATTCAGAAGTCGAAACCAAGAAAGAAACATAGAACCTAGTCATTTTCACACACACGTTCTCACTTTTATAATTGGTTCTATGAAACCAAATTCAAACGATATCTTATTTTTGAGAAATATTTATTTTCAAATGATTTTTTGACAGCATAGCGTAAAAAACGCAGTTTTTGTGGCAGAAAATTAACCTTGAATCATTTTATTCATGTGTAAATGAAACGATGTTGAGAACAAATTTAAACATCTGGTGAAAAAAACAAACAAACAAACACTGATTTCCAATAAAAAATCTAGAAAGACATCTTTTTCCTCACCAGATTTTTCAGAGTATTAAATCAGTTTATCTATCGACTGCTTGTTCCAAGCTTTAAATCTTAAATCGATGGGGGGAAAAAAGTAGACTTAAGAAAATCGGTGGCAACTTTTAAGAGGATTTTCTCGAGAAAAATGCAGTTCGGTAAAGCTGCAAAAATTAAGCAAACTTCCCGAAGAATAATGGCATTCAGGAAACAAGTTCTTAAACCTAAACTCCAATTTGTTCTCATAATTCGTCGTCTTGCAGACGACGAGGGATCATAAAAGGAATAAGCTCCTCACAGATGCGTGTCATTCTGAAATGATCTAAGATTTTTAATAGAACAATTTTTTCTGCCGTAAAAATATTATAAAATTTGTTTCTTATTGATTTTACCTGAAAACAATCATCAAGAAATTTAGAAAATAACCCAAACAACACTTCCGTTGATACACCTAATTAGTGTATGCAATAGCTGAAAGCAGTATTTCCAAAGTTCTTGTTGAACCATAACAAAAATAGGATAGTCTTCCATATGGTCAAAACATTCTTGCAATAAGATATTCTCACTGCAATCATAAAACAACAGTGAGACTTTTCCATTGCAACAAACAGAGAATCTCTTGCAGTAACAGAAATTTCCACTACGATATACTAAAAAAGTTTCCTATTGTAACCATCAACTATTTACTCAAACAACAGGATATTTTCTTTGCAACCTATTATCTCTTGCAGTAATGGGACATTTACATTCCAACAACAATAAAACTTTTCCATTCTGACAAACAGCAAATCTCTTTCAGCCATAAAACATTTCCACTCCAACAACAAAGCCCATTATGCACATTAATCTTTTCAATCAAATTCTATCGATTTCAACTCTTTTCTGACGCCATACACACGTTCGAGCGCGTTTCAGTGCTTGTGTTTCGTTGTTTGATCGAAAGCAAGAAACGCCAGAAATCAGTTGAAATCAATGGAATTTGATTAAAAAAGTTGTGTAAAATGGGCGTAAGACTTTTCCATCTTAAGCAAAGAATCTTTTATGGTAACTGGACATTTCCACTGCAATAGTAATATGACAGCGGAAATGTCCGGAAACAAAAGATTTTTTAATTGAATAACATAAGTGTTATTCTTGCAGCAATAGGACATTTTCAATGAAACAACTAGAACATTACTATTGTACCAGTATAAAACATATACATTGCAATAATTGCATATTTCTAGTCCAAGAACCAAACAATTTGGCACATTTGCATTTCAGTAAACTATTTCCAGTGAAACATTTAAGACCTTTCCATTGGAACAACAGAACATTACTCTCGTAACAAAGACATTTCCAAATGTACATCGCAAAACAATAACTTACAATATTGTACATTGGTAATGTCTTCTAATTTGTAAAACAACCAACGTATTCGGCCAAATATGCAGACATTTCGCAAAGAGTAATAAGCGTTTTGATAACAACTTCATCGTTTATTTAGAAGTAGGATTTAGTGTTCACTTTTTTTTTTGTAATTGGATTCGACGACGACGAGGACAACAAACGCAGCAGAAGATTTAACCGCCATCATGTTTTATTTCAACACCACTTTGGAGAGCAGCAAAGCTTGCATTTGGTTATGACTCTTTAATGTCGCGGACTTTACTCGGTGGTTACGACTTCCAGCAGAGCGACGCCATGACAAACGTGATTACTAACTCCCGACATGCACGCGGTGGCCATTAAACATTCAAAAACTGCGAACACTTCCAAAGCGAGGGCAAAACTGATAACTCGGTTGTTGAAATAATTATCCCCTCTCTCACATTTCATCCACAACCCGGCTTGCCGTAGTCAACTTGCTGCCAACAAGATGTCGTCAACATCGAAGGGAGAAAAAAATTGCAACTCTCTAAAACGAGCGTAATTAAATCGACGTCTTATAATAACCGCTATGCCTCGAGCGAGAGAAAGTTCCGTTTAATAATCGAATGATATTATCGCCGACATTTTTCCGAAAAAAATATTATGTGTGCATTTCGACAAACTAACCAAGGGAGTTGGAAATGAAATGGTTTGGGTGAAGAATCTAATTAGAGTTCAGTTAAGCAGATGATGCTAACTGGAAATCGATCGTCGAAAATCGAACGCTCTTAAGCGTCTAGCAATGGTCAAGTAGGTTTTCGATGTCGCTGCACCAGGTGGAAAAGACTGGCTACCATTTACAGCTGATTTACAGCACCATAAACGCTGCAACAGCCAAAGGACCACCCAGCCAATGAGTGAAAAGTACAGCCAATGAGTGAAAAGTAGAATGGAAGCAATCACCAGTTCACGGCCTCAAATGATCATAAAATTTCTACAGTCTAACCTGCAAACCTACGCATTTATGGATATTGCAAGACATTTCTGATAACTAGGACCAAAGTTCAGTCTACAAGGATTCGGAACAGAGTCCATTTTCCCAAATCATTATAGAGTATGCGCTTTCTTGACTCAGTGCTCCTCGTTGAACGCAACTCCAAAATGAATAAAGATAAGTCTCGAGTTATGCTAGACTTGCGTACTACCAAAAAATCTTGCATAAATAGAAGAAATAAAAACCGCTTATATCGAAATTCTGACGAAATTTCAAAATTATCGTTTATGCACCACTGCACAACATCGCATAATAGAAAAACATTTTTCATTTATTTTGCATTATTTCAATTTCAAAATGTACGTGAAATTAACACGAAGAATGGAAGAAAAAAAAAGCTATACAAAAACACAAAAAAAAACGAAATAGAAGATATGAATACATTACTGTATACATAAAAAAATGCGTTAACCAATCCCCTGGTTCTAACTACTGCACACCACAAGAAATCATTTCCGGAACAACATTTCGAGAATTTTAACTACTTTACCAAGATTTTCATTACTACTATACAACTGTCACTCTTGTCAGAATGAACTCTCTTACAATGACTCACGATGTAATGTAAATTTCATATACATGCAAAAAATAAAAACAACATAAATCATTGGGAACAATTCCCACATCGAAAAACAGCACAAAGTTCCCTGGCTGCTTGTAAACCGGAAAAGTCTTCAAGAAAAGAGCGAGACGACAAGCCACGAAGACGAGTGCGAGATGGAAAACGGTGAATAGCTGGCATTGTTTTGTCATTGTGGGGGCGTGGGAACTGTGTGTCTCCACTACATTATCCTCATCAACTTGGAAAGGGCTGCTGCTGCTGCCATGTAATTGTCCTCTACACATTGCTGAAGAATGTCACCGACCCTTTTTTCTCTCTCTCAGAGATGATTATTATTGCGATGATGACTCTTTCTAGGGTGCTTGGTGACAGTTGGGCTACTTCCATTTGGTCCAAATCACAATTCAAAAGATTATGATGATGATGATGAAGATGATGGAATCAAGTGCCCTATTGGTCAAGTACTAAGGGCCACCAAAAGGTCGTTCGTTAGCTTATCTTATCACCGTGTTTCTTCTTTTAATACTCGTGTTTGCCAATGAGTCATATAGAAAATAATGTTCGAAATGATAGAATTAACTACAATATTACACTAAAAACTCGATTATCCGGTTTATCCTAATTTAGTAATTTCAATAAAAAAATCGATACATCATTAACATAATAGATAGCTATGAATAACTCATCAAACAAACGATTGCAAGTTATACATATTGTTCATTAAATGTTCACGTTTTTTATTTCAACTTGTACAACGTTGTTGGCTCTCTCTTAACACCAAACCGGATATATACAGTGGTATCCAGTTATTATAATCACGTATTATGTTATCAATCGGTTATTGTTTACCATAATTAGTCGGTCCCAAAACACGTTTTTCATCCATCAGTTAATATTATCAGCCAGTTACTGCTATCAAAAAGCACTAGTTTCAAAGTGATCATAATGACCAGACTCCACGATACATTGAAATTCTGGATTGTCCGAAGTTTCGTTTATCCGAAATACATGCAGTTCCAACACATACACATTGACCAAGCGTGAACGGCAGAGTGAAATAAGAGAATACGGATAAAACGAAGTTCTGGTTAACTGGAATTGAAATGATAAGCTGTCAGTGAAATCGCATAAATCGAACGTGAAATAGAAAACATCCTAGCGTGAGAATCAATATCTTCATTGGCGTACACATTGTTGTAGAAAATACCATATGCATATATGCGTTCATTCACGTTATGCAATCACCGCCGAAAATCACATATTAACAAAGATTTTCACTTATTGCGACGCTGGAAGTGAAATTCTCGCGTTTCACTTATTCTCAGTATAACAGGGACCTGACAGAATTTCTCCCCTCGCACAATAACGAAAAAAAATATCGAAGATAACGTAACTCTCATAAACCAAACAACAACAAAAAATTGAAAAACGTGTTTGTTTGTTTTTTGTTCTGGTTCACAATCCAAAACAGCTGAAAATTCCTATCCCAAAAGATACCAAGGTTACAATAAGCACCTGCTCTTCATTGACTATTCTACTCTGCCGGTGTACTTAGTCACACTGCATCCTTGACCCAAATATCTCATTGAGAAAAACGCTTGTGAAGGTAGCTAGCGAAACATTCCACAAACTAAATCTTCAGTTTATTTAGCTATTTCCACCAAAAGAACTAAATTTAAAAAATAAATAAATAAATAAAAAAAGTCGAGTTAACCGAAACTTAAACTCAACCTAGAATTCGCTCCACCACCAAACTTAATTGAGCAGTTAACCACGAAAAAAAACAAAAACAACAAAACACAATAGCTAAAAACACATAGATTCTGTTGAAATGTTATTGCTTCAAAAAAACACCTCTTCCTTCAAATTATACTTCAACAAATAACATCTTTCAACACACCATTAATACAATATAAAAAAAACCCAAAACGAAACATCTAAACTACGTAGTAGTATGCGTTACTCAACATCATTATCAAGTGGAA
Organism: Cryptops parisi; assembly: GCA_034695005.1. Classification (NCBI taxonomy): domain Eukaryota; kingdom Metazoa; phylum Arthropoda; class Chilopoda; order Scolopendromorpha; family Cryptopidae; genus Cryptops; species Cryptops parisi. Next base: position 7,254 of record JAQIWH010001046.1, on the reverse strand, counting down.
AAGACAATGAAGTATAAACAACATATTACACAAAGTTTCAGACACGAAGAGGAGAACAATTCGTAATTGTGGTAATGTCTTTCTCAGAAACGATTGCAAAGATTTCTTCTTTTTTTTTTAACAAAATAGAATACAAAAAATATAAAGAAATAAAAAATATGGTTGAAAGTGTAATGAAGGATGATGATGATGATGATGAAGAAGACGACCTTGTGGAGGTAACCGACCTCACCTTTTCGTCCTTGGAATATATAGTAAATAATCATCGAAGGGGTTTGTTAATGGGCGGAATAACAGGTGTACACATGCTCTTTATTAAAAAAAATTTTTAAATATTAATAAAATGTAAAACTACAGGGTAGTCAAATTGTTACTCTCCTATGAAACGTCATCGAAACAAGGACCAACAGTCCAACATAATTTGTATTAGTCAGACATTTTGAGAACGTGCATTTTGTTGTTATTTTGTTTTTGCTTAGGTTTCTTATTTTTATTTTGTTTGTTTTTTTGCGCGTTTTCTTCTATCTAAATCAATGCTAAATCGAAGGAATAAATCAAGTTACTGGCTAAAATCAACCAATCATTTTCAAGACAAGAACTGTTTATAGTATCACGGCATAATTATGGGTATTTTAGATGCCCGTCCCGCTCGTGGCGCTAGCCGGTAGGGCCTTGGCATGTGTGATCCTTGTTGTGAAAAGTTGAGTTTCGATTTATGCGATCTTTGAGTAACGTGATATTCGATTTATGCGAGTTTCGAGTAATTTTATTTTCGATTTCTGCAATTTTCCGATTCGATTTGTGCCATTTTTGTTACAGTGGACTTAATGCAGATTTCGATTTATGTAAATTTTGGTACACTGGACTACACAGTATATTATCACTTGTACATGGCAGTATACTTTTATGGATACTTTTGGATTAGATGCCCGTCCCGCTTGTGGCGCTAGCCGGTAAAGCCTTGGCATGTGTCTATGCGTGACCACAACTATACAAATGTGTAGTTGTTGGTCATCATGATCTATGTGTGATCCTTGTAAAAATCAATTTGAAAAATACAAGACTGGAATTTAGGTTTATGGTGACAGGTCACTATAAAACAAAATTAGTTAGGTTAGTTAATTTATAGGTTAGGTTAGTTAATTTCAACTTGGAGGGTTTTGCCCGGCCTTCGGATATTCTAACCTAGTGCCTAGTGGCATGTCACCATAAACACACTTCGCACTCAATACAAAAATTCTTCCAGAAAGATTCAACCGAATAATGTATTTTCAAGACAGGGTCTGTTTTAACATGTTGCAAGTGTATTTAGCTTTATTTTAAGTAGGTTTTGTTAAGATCAATATTTCTTCAAAAGCAACATTGCTAAAAAAAAAAAAAATTAAATTAAGAAAAGTCGGAATGTAACAAAAATTTTCCAGCCTAAATCAACTAATCATCTGTTTTTTTTTTAACCGGTATTTTTGTTTAAACCGATTCAGTTGCACAAAATTTTCATGTAACAGAGTTTAATTACTTCAAACGTCATCAATACTAAAACGAAGGAATACAATTCATCTTGGCCAGAGTGGATTAATCTATCACCAATTCATTTTTCGAGGATCATAAGACAACTTCACCTCGAGCAAATTCTGTTTCGTCCCTTAATTAAATTTATATTGGGTTATTCCTCGAAATCAGCGCTAAATGAAGAGCATGCAGGGGGAAAACATTCCAAGCTAGAGTAAGCGATCATCGATTTTTGATGATACTTTGGTACAGCAGTTTGCTCAAACGAGCGAATTCACTTTTGATTCTAAACATAATCTAACGCATACATCCGGAAATACAGTGTGTAATTTGCAAGCAATGTTTAAGAACACAGAATTCGCTGAAGTGTTAATATACAAAGATTGCATAATAAAAACTAAAAAAACAAAACAAAAACTAACACAATTTCATGCCTAATTTCCAATGTTCAAGTTTTCATTGTTTTGCTAACTGTAAATTGGTTGCAAACAATTAACCTGATTAATGAATTCCCTAATCATTAAGTACTTCGATATTGTACCCTATATTCAAACAGACGAAAATATCATCTAATAATATGAAATATCGATACACAATGTGTTCCTAAAAGGTCTAGTCAAATGTAAAACCACAGATAAGTCTACTATGCATCAAAACAAGCAAAGAGTCCATATAAACACGTGTCCAGCAATGATATACTCATTTGCATACCTACAGCAATTATGCGACAAGCAGGCCTATGAAATGACATGACTTCCATCTCAGAATGGAAGCATTTCCAGACCCATGTTTATATAGATTTTTTTGTTTTGATGTGCAGCATATGTGGTTAAAATGTGACGACCTTTTTAGGAACACCTTGTATAGTAATACAGTATATTTTGTACAAGAATTAATTTGTAGACTAGCATCAAGAGATTGGTATACACCCCCTCTCTGTTTCATCGCCTATCCTAACAACGATTGATGAGTTTTATAGGATTACAGACGAATTGTCTATTAATTTACTTTCTTAATACCGCTACGTAAAAACGATTATTGGGGAAAGGCAAACGCATTTTAATTATTCACTGACTAAATAAATCCGCCATTCATCAGCTTAGCATTTGCAATTCTATAACCAAAAAGCCTTCATTTGCTTCGCAACCCCATTAATCAGGATCAGAACATTGGAGGTAAAATGGCTGTTTTTCCAAAACTTAAAACCCTCCGATGACTGGGCCAATTCATTGTTTTCCCACTAAAACCTTAAGGCGTAATAAAGTCTCTTTTCAACCCTTTTGTTGGACGATGTCCACTCGAGCGGGCAACTGTCAAATTGTTTCTTATCTTCATCAATAACGACGACGTGAATGTTCATGTGTTTACAACCGTTTTCACATTTTGGTGAAACGTTGAATCTGATGGGGTTTTCACTTTTCATCGATGTTTTAAATTTTAAAAGTTTTAAAAAATAATTTTAAAAGTTTTAAAAAAATAATTTTAAAAACGTTCGCGAAAATCGTTATGCAGAAATTTATAAACCGATATTATATTTAATTGAGAATTATTTACTGAAATATATTATTTCAGTGTTTACTGAAAGCCATTTTTTTTTATTCAAGCCGATATTATATTCATTGCAACATTGTCTTAAAAAGTGAAAAATACAGAACGTCCACCATCAAACTCCAACATTTCCTGTTTAACTGAACGACAATGTTAAGCTCATGATGGACACCCTGTACAGAAGATTTTCGATTTCAGCAAGGGTTAAATATAATATGAGATGCAAATTCGCATTAATCGAAAATCGCACATACTGTACATGCATATCGAAATTCTCATAAAATGACACAACTTCAGTGTTCCGTCACTTGTGAACCGCTGCAAAAAAATAAATCGCATAACAGCAAAGTTTTCTCGCCTGAAACTAGCATCTCAAAAGATTCTACTGTGACATAATAGGTAAATCAATCAAAACACTCGTACACGTTTACACTATTTATATACAGTACATTATGTACAGTATATTAAGTATGTACTGTATATGTATTTATGAACATGTACTGTATATACAGTAGGTATGTATGTATCTGTTTTCAGTACATATTTTATACATCAGTACGGTATTTATGTACAATATCAATGTGCCTATGAACAGTATGTACATTATCAATGTGCAGTACATATGTACTGTTACATGTGTAGTACATACGAACTGCACGCAAGAGTACATATTACTACTACGTATTTAGTAATCCACAAGACCCTTGACCTTTGGAATCGAACAATTTCATCGTTATAGAAGAATACTCACTACAGGAATTGTACAAAAAGATGGCCAAAAAAAAATCATCATGTTTTGGAATGCGGTTAAAAGTAAACCTCTATTGTCTCTTCGTTTCCTGCAGACGTAATGAACCGCATCTTTTGTAGTTTGCTGAAGAAGTACACGTACTAGTTTTACTAGTGACTGGTTGTTGTTGACCCGCTACGAAACCCATTAGGACAATTGGGTTAACCGTTAATGACAACATGGCGCTAATTTAGTCATTAATTTCTCATTCTTTCAAGGAGCAACCTTAATTTGCTCACAAGACCCGAAAGACGCCTTTGCCTCTTCTCTCTTCTTACGTCGTAGTCGTCGTTTTCAACTAATCGATAGAGAAAACTAACATCCTGTGTGTCGTTGACAATACATCTCTGCGCAAATTGTGTAAAAAGAATTATGCAAAAGCACTTTCATCAACTCTGCGCGTCTTGCCGCCATCTTCTTTTCCATTGTTGCTTCACCAAAACGCATCAAAAGTGCCTATTCAAGAAAATCTCTTCTGGCAAAACTCAAAAGAGCTCGTTATGGCCACCTACTGATGCACGAGAGAGAAGCGAAATTAACTACCATCTTCTATCTCGCTTCCTTTTATCTCCTCGCACATAGATTCTAAATAAGCGTTGGAAACTATACACAGCGATGTTGTGTGTTGATAACGACAAAAATGAGAGAGTCGTTTAAGACACCCTCAAGTTGAGTCGCTAATGGTTTTAATGCTCGTCACCTCGGAAACGAGACGTACCTATGCTGAATACACTTATTCGTATACACAGATTCGTCCACCACTGAGAAAGATTTGTAACGGTGCCAAACATTATAAATTATGCGCGTTAGATGAAAGAAAATGTCGTTATTATGCGATTTTTTTGCGGTGGGCTACAAGTGACTGAACTTAAGCTGTGCCACTTCATGTAAATGTAGATGCGATATTTTCGATTGAATGCAAAGTTTGAACGAAACGTATTACTCGCGTAAATCGAGGACCTCCTGTATTATTAATGTAGTGAAAACTCCTTCCATAATAATGAAAGTGAACAGGATTTCGACCTCCCTAAATTTGATAAAAAACAAAATGTACCACTAGTCCAATCTGTTCAAAATTTCAGCTCTGTAGGTTATCGGCAACCTACCAAAAATAGAGCTCAAAGAGATTGAACCATGTCGTAAAGTGTTTCTTTGGATGAATCTGTTTTACACTCAATAATGATCGTGAACAATATGTAGTAAACATTACCTAATATGTATGCATGGTTATTTACAATAATGGGAAACGAACATGTGGTTCATCAGAGCATCAGCAACACTCTACCTGAAAAAAAATAACCCGACTTTTCACGTGTCAACAGCTCCAAATTGACAGCTCCAATCTATATCAGACGAAAAAGCTTTGACTGCAATCATCACAAATGTCAATTGCAATGTTCCCATCTCAAAAATTTTTTTATTTAAACATATTTTACATGTTTAGTTCTTTTAATGTTCTGTTATTAATGTTATCAAATTATAAGTCTACAATGTTTGTTCCTATGGAATGTAAAATAAAAAATAAAATAAATAAATAAATAAACATTGATCTCTCGAAGTTTAATGGATTCAATTTTCACGCTAGGCTAGACTAATCTGTGTAACAAATTTCAAGTCCTTGTGACACACGGAACCTGGTTAAACATGATATCTACGATTTGAAACATTGAAACTTTTCGAAAACCGTTTAAGACGCCAGGCCAACTTAAATAAATGCGTGTAATTATAATAAAAAGATTTAGAAGTTAAGCTAACTATTAAAAAACATAATGATATCTAATTTTTGATAGACTTAGGTGCAAAAATAGCCTGCTAGCCTAAGATAGAAATCCTAATATGTCTAATGAAATTGCAGCGCGCTCCTCCTCCTCCTCACCAGCTATGATAGCGCCACCGCACCGTTTGTGAAAATGCCAAGACTTATACCGAATCGATACTCTGTGACGAATATTATGAAACAATACGAGTTAAAACAATAACTATAAAAAATGTTGCGGAATAAAGTACGGTATAGGTTATAAGTCGAATCTCGAAAAAATGTTTTTAAATACTCAATCTTAACCTTCTAAAATGTAGTGGTGGTGGTCGGGATAGGCGGAAATGACTGGAAATCAACACAAAATGTCCTAAAATATGTTTATTGAACATTTGAACGGTCAGCTGTAGGCGATACTATCTTCACGAAGCCACTGTCATGGCAGATTTCTTGTCGTTTCTCGGCCTTCGGCCAAACCTAACCTAGTGACCTGCCATCAATCTTTTATTGTAGTTATTGTAGTTTCCGCCCATCAGGACCACCAATACGACATCTTAGAAGGTCAAAATTAAGTATTAAAAAACAATCTTTCGAGATTCGACTTATAACCTATACCGTACTGCAGCCATGTTGCGAAGCAACGTGAGTTAAAACAATGAATTTCGCAGCAATAAAAAACAAACAAACAACCTTATCGTTATTTTTGACGGGCTATTCATTAGTGACTTATAAAAAACCAAAAGCCTGTATAGGTGTTCCAAACATTGCCCAACAATTGATCCAAAAAAGATTTCCGATGTCACCACTTGTCAATTCGTATTAAAAAAATCTAAATCAACGAAATTGTTCACTCCCGAATCTCTACTGTGGAAAAAAACAAATCCGAAGTTAACACTTGCTATCTACACTTCAAAGAACAAACACCGTTGTTGGACGTCTCTTATTATTAGTGTCGCATCCAATATCAAATCCTTATCATGTGAGACGGAAGTCATCGTGAACGATAGACAGGATTTACTTTCCACCACTTTTTTCTTCTTCTTCTACCTACGTACGCCATCATCCATCTCTATCATTTTGGTGAAGGCAATATCTTCTGGAACAGGGGGGAAAGGCAAGAATAGCTTCTACGACATACAACGCTTTTCATCGACAACAACGGATGCATCACCATGACAACCAAAAGGTTCATTCCCAACAGCCTTTTCCAATCTGAGTGGGGGAAGGGAAAATGCTGGCATGCCACACTGGCTTGCTACTGCTGCAAGTCACCATTATTATCCGAAAGAGCCAACTTGTAAAGGGGATAGAACGACCAAACATTTTCGAAACCTTTTTCATCTTCCAAAATAATCAAGAAATTTCACAAAATACAAGTACCGGACAATTTTTTTTTAAAAATTACATTAAAAATGATTTTAAAGCACACCCTTTATATATATATACCTACTGTCATATACAGATGTATGTACAATTGTAAATACATAACACGTGCATTTCTGAGAAATTTAATTAATTTATGCGTGTTTTTAGTAATTCCAGGGTACTATCCTGTTATAGTCAGGTCCAGTCTGATGTTGCTATTTGCTTGTACTTAATTATGAGTTTATTGTGCAGGTTAGGTTAGGAAAACAAAACAATATCATACGTT
>JAQIWH010001045.1:0-36294 GCA_034695005.1 Cryptops parisi | reverse complement strand
CTAATCCACTATTTGCTTTTCATGGAAATGCCCAAAAATTACGTAATGTACTTGGTAATGTACTTGTACTTAAGTACTGTATACTTGGTACTTGGCCTTAAGTACATTTATTGAGCCGTACTTGGTACTTGTACTTTAAAGTATTTTAAAGTACAAGTACAAGTACTTAAGTACTTGTACTTAAGTACGTACTTACGGAAACCCAGTTCTCCGCTAACCACTACACCTTTTGGGCTACAAAAGTAGGCCGCTCTTTGTACGGAAAAAAACACCAAATTATTCGACTAAACCACCAAAAATGAGGACAGATCAAGCGTGAAAGTGAAGAAAAATTCAAAAACAATACCCCCACAACAAAAAAAGTGAGCAATCTACGACAGAACATTTTTTCGAGTGAAGAAATCAGTCGGAGAGCCAGAGGTGACATTTTGAGCGATGAATAGGGATGGTTTGAATTGAAAAAAAAAATCTTTTCCTGACACTGTAGATTTTATGCATCTTCTTCATAAACTGTAACTTCATAAAATGCACGCCTTGCAAAGACATTTTTAGCAACAAAAATCCCTCAACTAGAAGACTAAAAATTGAGCTTGGCCCCTTTAAACCGCTCTCGCTAACCAGGGCTAATAATTTACGTACTTTCATGTGTATGGAATGCAACATTATTTACCATTTTCTTATTCGGTACACATTTCAAAAAATTTTAAAATAAAATTCTACCAAACAAAACAAAAAAATATCATGATGTGTACTCAACCATCTCAGTTGACAGGGTACGTAAATAATAAAAATATTGCAACTATAACACAACGTAACGTGACAATAAGCAAAGAAATACATACTTGATAAGTACAGTGGATGATGGCTCTCCGTCCGATATTTCCTTTTTCTCGTTACTGATGACGACGACCGCTTTCGAATCGCTAACCACTTCCTTTTCTTTGTCATCGACCGATTTCAACTCGACGTTCATCTTCACTGCCTTCTCAATAATCCTGACTTGCTTCTCGCTCTTTTCCTTCTTCTCATTCTTATCCTTCTTTTTGTCTCGTTCTTTGTCTTTCTTGTCCGACGACGATGACGGCTTTTTCAACGACGACGACAAGGAGGACTTCTTCAACGACGATGACGAATGGCTACTCTTTTTATCTTTCTCGCTCTTCGCCTTCAGGGATCCTTTAGAAACGACTTTCTTCTCCGAATGCGACGTTTTCTTCTCGTCGCCGTGATGTTTCTTCTTGTCGCTCTTCTTGTGATCCCGCTCCTCCCGTTTGTCCTCCTTGATCGTCACCTTCTTCTTCTCGACGCTGATGTCTTTCGCCACTTTGACCTTTTTGACCGGCGGTTCCTCGCTGACCGGCGGTGGTGGCGCCATCTGACCCGTACAGATCTTGCAGTTCAAATCGAAGAGATGAGAACGATGTTCCTCCGTCGTATCGACCAGCGTGACACCGAGAAGTGCGTCGAGTGGCATTTCGGTCTTTGGCTTCGATTTCTCTTCCGGGGGAGATTGCTACATTTTTGTTGTTGAAAATGCGCATTGAACTAAAATGTAAAAGAAAAAACAAACCAACAAAACGGACGATACGTACATCCCCAGTCTCGGATTCCATGAATGCCAGTTCTTCTTCTCGGATTTCGCTGATTTCAATTTCGCCTTTGTGCGTTTTCTTTATCAGTGGAACTTGTTGTGATTCGGCCGCGTCGCGAGTTATAATTTCCAATGCCTACGATCAAACAAACAGTAATTGACAATTATGTTAAAATGGATTAAAATCAAGACATTTTATTTAAATACATACATGTTTGCTTTCGCGTTCCCTCCATTGCGCCAATTCCTTAGACGCAAGTTCGTCGTGCGTCATGCGAACCAATTTGTGTGGTGGAATTTTACCTTGTAAAATTTTCCTGAACAATCCCTACCAATCAAGAATTAAAGTTTCAAACATTTAGTAGTTCGAAGTTTCTTGATTAAAAATAAAATAGTTTCAAAATGCATCCTCTCACATGATTCTTCGGATCCTTAATGTTGAACATCAAACTCCTGTATTTCGCTTTATATTTTGAACCCGTGTCGCCAAACAGTTTGAACAACTCTTCTTCAATCGACAACACGATTTTCTTGATTTCTTCCGATGAAAGTAATACATCATCGGCACCTTTGCTCCTGAAATAATAATAATAATAATAAACCATAATCATGTACAATCCCCGTCATGAATTGTCAACATTAACAAAACTTCCTACCTTGAAGTGAGAATATCGCGTAACGTTTTCCTAACGTTCAACCGTATCGGTTCGGGTCCAGCGATGGCAACGTCCGGCGTCGATGAAGACGACGACGATGTTCGTTTCGTGATTTTTTCCGCAATCGGTTGAGGTGGCGGAGGTGGAGGTGGAGCAACTGGCGTCGTTACCTTAACTGGTGGAGGTGGAGTTTCTTTTTCAGATGCTAAAATGGAATCCCAATCTATCTTAATGAAAGAAGCAAAAACAACAAAAACCACGGCGCATGTCCATTTCATTTGATCTACCTTTACCGTTGTAAAACTTGCTGCTGGGTAGCGCAATGTTGGGCTGGAGAACTTCGAACGTCGGGTGATCGAATAACCAGCCTTGCAAGTTGGATGCGGTGGGAGCGTTGGGACCGTTCAGGATTTGTCCCGAGCTTCGTTCCAAAACCACGACGCGTTGCTTATCGACTTTGTTGGATTCAGTTGCTTTACCCTGGGAATTTCAGACAATGTTTTTTATTTTTTCATTTATAAAACACAAAATGGATGACATTTTATTACCACTTCAAAATCCTCCATATGAAATAATACTAATTATAAGTTAATAAAAAAATGTTGAAAATGCACATCATACAACATTTTACTTAAGAAAATTATATTAACATAAAAATAGTTGAATAAATAATTAATAAACCATTTTTAAAAGTTTGGTTTCAAAAACTTAATTGAATATTTCAATTGAACAAAATTTTAAACAAAGTTGTTCAAGAACTGTATACTATTTACTATGTACAGGGTGAATGTTATTTTTTAATATAAAATAAATTAATCGTCATAATATATATTTTTTAATATATAGAGTGCAGAATTCTTTCTTTCTTTCTTTCTTTCAGAATTCTTTGCAGAGGGGGACGGAATTGACAACAATTTTTTTCATGAAAAAAAACAACTACATACAGTGGAATCCGGTTAATATAATCACAGATAATGTTATCAATCGGTTATTGATATCCTAATCAGTCGATCCCAAAACAGTTTGATGTTATTTTATCCAATGATCTTTTCGACCTAATTAAATTTATATATTCGATTTTTGTGATTAAAATAGTGTGCCCAAATGATGGCGATTGAAACACCAAATAAGCAAAGCACCCATTTAATTGGTGCAATAAGTGATGTTCGGTTGAACACTCCATGGTTAAGTGATGAAATGTCCCCCGTTCTATTGAAGCATTGTCCCTTGGAAATTTTGTTCTCAAGAGTTAGAACCGAGTTGGTTGCGAGCATGGTGGATACATTACTTCCAAATCGACATTATCGTTGACTGGAAAAAACTTGCGTCAACAGTTTTCTTTTTAATTTAGACATTCAAAAACGAATAGTACTTACTGTTTATAATGTTATCATGAATATCTGTGAACCATTATGTAATTAATATCTTTAGTTTTATCAACTATACTCATTTTCATCAACCAAAAAAGCAAGCAGTATTCGATTCGGTGATCGGTGCTATTCAGTTTCTCAAACTGGATACAGACAAAAAATCATCTTGAGAAAATACTATGTCGACTAATCATCAATTACAAAATAATTATATACAATTGTATATTATAAATATGACAACAACAAAAAAACCAATCATGATTAATCATAACAAAAAAAAAACAACTAAAAGCTATTATTGCCCATTCCAAAAGCACATTTTCACAATAGCATCACCTAGTGACAAAACCTTCAACCGATAAAGAACACCATTTTATCTCCGACATGAAATTGTTTACACCGAGCATGTTACATAAAATCTTCTTCCTAATCTTTTCACTCCTTATTACCTGTTCTAATTTATGTAGCATGCGCAGACTCTCGCCAGCATGCTTCCGGATGCATTCGTTACCGCAGTAGATGGAATCCGGCCTCGCACGTTTACCGCATTTGACGATGCACGGCTTCGGAATATGAACCTCCTTCGATACCTATAGTCATAAAAATGATGAACCAACTCATTTTCAAATGCTGAAAATTTCATCTGCAATCAGTCCTTTATCATCCAACGAGGGCGTCCTTTCTAACGCGATAATCCATTGAGATGATAACTTACCGGTGGTTTAACAATTTTCGGAATCGGTTTCTTCTTTTCTGGAGTAGGCAACAATTCAATTGTTGGACTGGTGACGAGTGGTTTGACAAGCTTCGGTGTCAACGGAGCATCTTTCACCTGAAAAACACAACAGAACTCAATACAGAACTTACTTTGAGAGTTTCATGACCAATCTGAAAACACTCACTTTTTCTTCTTGTTTCTCCATCACCGTTGTCGTGGTCGGTGTTTCTTGTTTGACCTCCAATTTCGGTTCCATTTTCTTTTCCTTCACTTTAGCTTTTTCTGAAATTGACAATAAGCGTCAATCATTTCTTCCAGAGTTGATGATGATCTCGTCATTGTATTTGAAATCATACTCAAAATAAGATTGGCTATATCAAATCAATGAAAATAAATTTACCTTTTTTGCACACAGGACACACCCATTCCTGATTATTTTTCTCCATTTCTTTTCCCAGTTTCCGTGTCACACCGACGCAATTTCCGTGATACCATTCATGACACGAGTCGCACGATATCATAAACCTAACAAATGGAAAAAAAAAAATAACACAAAAAAAAAAGTCCACCATTTATTTTAATAAAACAAATATGAATTAAACAAATTACAACCATACATACCTATCGTCGTGTGGTTGCTTACATATGCACCACAGTCGATCCGGATCATCTTCCGAACACCAATCGGAATCTTCAGGATCGTCTGAAAAAGACACTTCGCTCGCGTCACTCGGAGGGTCCGGTTCCACAGCATTGTTTTCAGTTCCTATGAGAAAACCCATTGACCAAAACATTAGTTGAAAAATCAAACGTTACCTAATATCAAACCAGAAGTAGCATGTCACTCGCCGGTAGCTTTGGCGCCTTTTTTACGCCGTAAACGCAACCTGCGTTTGCGCTTCTTTTTCTTCTCTTTGGAGACGTCGTCTTTCTCCGAGCTCGAAACACGCGGACTCCCCATCTCGTAACTGAACGCGACGTTCATCTTGTCAGCCGAATCGGGCGTTTTCAGTTCGGGCGTTTTCAGTTCGATTTTCTTCATGATGTCGGGAGCGCTGAAAAGCTCCGGCTCGAAAACCTCCCACAAGTGTTGCGGCGGTTTGCGGTTCTCTCGTTTCGGGTAGGTCTTGCGCACCACTTCCTTTTTCTCCTTTTTCGGCTTGTCGGCGTTTTCCTCCGGCTCGGCTTTTTGGTTTTCTTTCAGCTGCTCAATCTAAACGCGTCAATGCAAAAATTTAAAATACCAAGAATCGAAGTGCAAAAATCACGTAGTGAACAAATTTCAAGGAATTAGTCAAGGCTCAATAATAAAACACAAATCATGACTATCAGAATTGAGGAGTTAGATGGAAAAATGACGTAAATCCACTTCATCGTTATTCCTTAAAATGAATACGTTGAATAGCTTCAGACCAGTCTCTAGCATCTAATTTGCACTCTTTTGGACTCTTTGGAGCAAGACTATGGAGTAGATCTGAATTTTTTGTTTTTTGTCGCTTCACTAGCAAAACAATGGTAAAGATTCTGATTCTTTGGGAAAATCACGTCGATGCATTTATAAATTCACACAATATTTGGAATAACAATGTAATTGCATTTTTAAATTAGCCCGTAACGGTAAACAAAACTCAACAGATTTTTTTGCGACACCTGTTCATTTTCCTTCTATACAATTGACAGTAGACAGGAATTTTTTTTCAATATTAAATTGAAAGGTGCCAGAAGTTCTTGTCAATGGAGTTATGCGGTTGTTTCACCCAACTCCTCGATTGTAAAATGGGGTGTGCCTAAGTTCACAAAGTGCAGGTGAGGCCCAAAAATCACGAGAAGGAGCGAACGCATCTTAACCAAGCAACGAACGTTAAAAACAAACTCACCAGTTCTTTCTGCAGCGCTTTGTTCTTCTTCACCGCAGCCAGCAACTTCTTCTCGCTCCCCTTCTTCTTCATCAGCAGCTTCTTGATCAACTCCTGTCGCCTCAACTTGGTCATTTTCGCCCCTTTCTTCTTGGCGGCGACGTTGGACGCTGGTTTCGCCACCTCTTCCTTTTCTTTTTCGTCACCGTCGTTGACTTTGTCTTCCATGACTGTTTCCTCTTCCTTGGTTTCAACTTTCGGCTCTTCGTCTTTCTTTTCCTCCGAGGTCTCCACCGTTTCAGGAAATTCCTTGACGACAGGCGGCATCGGCAATTCGACCACTTCCATCGGCTCAACTTTCACTTTCTCCGTCGCATTATCAATCTGCTGCAATGTTGAAACGGGCTGAATGGGAATCTGCGCAAAAGCTCCGTCGACATTCATTTTCAACAGTTCGGCTTTGATCGCATCTATTTCGATGGCGGGAATGAGCTCGATGTTCCCGTCTTTCCGAACCAACTCCATCTCGACGACGAGCGCTTCTTCATTGTTGTCTTCGTCGACAGTTGCTTTCTCTTCCGACGACGAGGGTTTGTCCTGGATTTTCTCTTCGTCCGATTCGGACATGTAAATTTTACTCCTCCTTCCGAGACGTTTGCCTTGGTTCGACGCTCTCCTTTTCCGTTTCGTCGTCGTTCTTCGTCCCGCAACCACGGGAGTTTTTGCATCCTCGGACTCGGCATCGTCGCTCTCCATCGACGTGTTCTCTTTTTCATCTTCTAAATCCGATCCATAGTCCTCCTTCGCTCGCTTTGGCGACTTACCACTCTCTCTCCGCGGTCGACCGCGTCCCTTCGCCGTCATCCTCGGCGTTTCCTCCGCCGTCGGTGTTCTGATCGCTTTTCCTTTCCCTCGGCCTCGACCGCGTCCACGACCTCGAACCGACGACGTCGATGACAAGGAAAGTGCCGCTTCGACTTTCTCCACCGTTTCTTCTTCTTCCTCTTCTTTGTCCGGCGTCACCACCGCCGCCGCTGGTACCACCGCCTCGTCTTCGCTTTCCGAAACGTTGCGCAAAACGTCGTCCGTCAGTTTTATCGCTTCCACGACTTTTCCCTCCGAGTTTTCGTTCACCTTCATTTGCTTGAGCCGTTCCATTTCGGCCTTTTCTCTCCTCTGGAGTTCGGCGTTCTCCGCTTTGATCTTCTCCGCTTGTTCGCGTTCGTTCTTCTCGATCTGCCGCTGAGAACGTCGCACTGGCGACTGAGTCGCATGCTGCCCGTTCTTATCCGCAGGTTTCAATTTCGACTTCTTCTCGTCATCGACGGCAGTGATGTCTTCGGGTTTTTCGTCGACGACGCCGGATTCCTCGTCGTTGACCGTCGTGCTGACCTCTTCCGTCGCATGAACCGTCTCAATCGTCTCGACCGTTTCGATGGTCTCGACCACAACTTCCTCGGCGACCATTTCGTGTTTGGGCTCGTTCTCGACGCTGGAAGATGGGGCCGGAAGAATGGAGTAGCAGTGGTCGAGAAGAATGATACTTTCCAAATAACTCTGCCCGAACATCGGGATGAGGTCATCTTCTAAGGGAAGCTCCGACGAACAACCACCGCTCAAGGCATCATTAGCATTATCGAAAACCTACAAAAAATAAATGAAAACCACTAACATCATTGTCAATGTACACAAAACAATCCATATTGTACATCATTTTGCAACAAATAAAAACCAATCCTATTTCATCATCAGTGAACATTACATAAAGAACATTTTTTTTTTACCACCGACTGGGTAGCCTTTTTAACATTGTGACGTTTCGCCTCCCTCCTAGAGGCTTCGTCAGGTGAAAAAGGTAGATAGTAGACACTTGGTTTTTTACAAAGGCACTTACTCGCCATACACCTGTCATTTAGCTGTCAAACTTTATTACGTGAAATAGAAAGGTAGAAAAAAAAAAGCATGTGAAAGAGAGACATGTCAGAGCGTCATTGGAAATGGCTGTGTATATATAAATATATATCCACCCAGTTCACCCTGTCTTTCTCTCTTACCCGACGAAGCCTCTAAGAGCAAAGCAAAACATCCAAGAACTCTTATAAAAGTCTATCCGGTCAGTAAAGTGAAAAAAAATCCTTTCAATTTGCTTTAATGGGAACAAGTTATGTTGACGAGGGTGGAAAATTATCCTTTTGAAAACCATTAGCAATAACTCACCTGGAGAAAATCCTCCGTTTTCGGTTCCAATTCTGTTAACTGACTGACAGCCATTATGTAATTCAAACTGTCTTCAATGGATTCATATTCGGCCGTCAAGACCTCTTTATCGCCAACATTACCTGAATAGGAACAAAAACTGTCACCAAACCGATAGATAGATATGGCATCGCAACAATATGTCAAATTAATGTGATGAATCACGTAAAAATATGATAAATTACATAAAATAAACTCAATTAACCACAACAAAACTCATTTATGTGAAAGTGTATGTCAGCACATATCGATGGAGAAGCACTGACAATTAAACAAAGAGATAACAGGAACTAGCTTTAACACTTGTTAACTTGACGGAATCCTTGGACTTGGGAGCGTGTGATGTCACATGTGGACGGTCTTCGTGACGTCACAGCGACGTCACGTTGAGCCCATCCACATGTGACTTTTTAACATCTTTTTGTTTGAAACAGCAATAATAATTTAATTGTTCAAAAAATCAAAAAGTAAGACATACAAAAGAATAATTGATTTTTTCTCTTAATTTTGGTGCTTTTGTTTTTTTCTCTACAGTGTGATTCAATAGAAAACTGATGAAAAAGCGGTTTTGACTCGCATACCGTTAGAAGCATAAATGTGAACAAATCTTAGTTTCCAAATAAGCACATTCATTCAGCATCACAAAATAAATCAATTTTACAACTAGAGCACGTTCCACACAACACAAATTAGTTTTTAATCCACTCCATCGTTATAAATTGGACCTTACCAAGAACTTCATCCAACTTCGGTTCCTGCAAACCAAACTGAACCGAACTCTCGTTTAAAATTCGTTTGGCTTGTTCAGAACTCAAAACTGCATCCAGCTTTTGAATCTGGTCTTGCGACATTACTAGAAAAGGATTTTTATCCACGTTAAGATCCTGGAAACCATAACAAAAATAATGATCATTAGAATGCTGGATGCAACGATTCTTAAAAATGAAAAGTTGAATCTAAAAAAAAGTGAGAATTTTCAATTAAAAAAATAAACAATTTCACTACCTCCGCTGGCACTGTCGATGAGTTCGTTACAGCAACGGATGGAGATGAAAGCAAGTTGACGGCACTGTCGACATCAACGTTGTTAACGTCGTGGGACATGCTGAACATCCCGCAAATGCACAGGAACACTCATCTGCAATTAATTAAACAGAAAACAAAAACAATAATTTTAGTGTTTTATAAACATATATGAATCAATCATAAAAAAGATAAAATATCGCAGTCAGAGTAAAAACTATCATGCTCATGAGTTTTCCATTTTAAACATTACGGTTTGTCAGAATTGATTAAGCAAACTTTCAGTCAATTCAATCCAAGTCTATAGAGCTACATGATTGTCCAGACCAAAAAACCAAGGTGTACATAACAAGCTAATTTCAAAAAAGATTCAAAATACCATTTCAAAAAGTATATGCCGTAGTATGCGGTGATACTACCGCATCTATCGAAAATTTCATCTCGGTGCACCACCAAATTATTTCGCACAAACAAAAAATTGTCACAAAAAAAATAAACTAAATTAACTTTACAAAAAAATAATAATAACGCTTCTACATCAGAATTTTAATCTCCATAGCAAAATTTAAAAGCATGCAAAACATAATCTGTTATTAGTATTTTTAACTAAAAATATTTACATTGTGTCAACGCTATTCCGCCAAAATTGTCCTTTTATTTTTTAAATACAATCGAAATATAGTTTGTTAAACTAATAAAAGCTGGGTGAAATTTCATTTTAGGTTGGTGGGCGGAGTTTGTGTGAAATATTGTGTTAAGATAAATGAAATATTTTAATGTTGTTGTATTTTCTAACTAACCTGGTATCTACACCCATAGACTAGGTTAAGTGAAAAAAAAAACACATTAAAATAATCCATTTATCCTTAACGATACTTTTCCCTCCCTAAGGTAAAGTTCATCAAAAATAGTTAACTCATTTATTACCAATGAATAATGAACAGTACATATAACACACAGGTTATTATTAAAATAGACACATACCTAGCTGTATGCAATATAAATGTTTATGTACCTATGTATATAAATTAAATGTATGTACACAGACGCATTAATATATTATATAGATACGTACACACATTTATATTATATTTCATATACATTTATTGATATAAATCAATTTATCCTCACATATTTGTTTATTGCTTGTTATACCAGTTCAACCAATGCCAACTTACGAGCACTTCAACAAGAGAAAGCCTCTACTCTGTACACCACCACCATCATCATGACGATCGTGTTTCATCATTACACATCATTTGCTTCTCGGTATGTACTCGCTAAATACAACAACAACAATCAACTACAATCGCGAGTACATCATCGTCGTGTACTTCGAATACAATCACGTAACGCTTGTCGTCTGTGAAGTTGCAAGACAACAGACAAGCATGGCGCAGCAAACCGATTCACCTAACTGGACTCAAATTATAAGGCAAAGCGAAACATGATTAATGAAAACAAAACAAAACATTGTCACCGAAAACGAGGCTCCGAGTGAATTAACTAGTGGTTAAACGACTCGTTGACGTACCTTGCAAACATTCGTCCGTTCAAATTGTTAGTTAGTCTTAAAAACGAGTAGATGAATAATCAAAATAATCTCGACCAACAAGACGCCATCTTTTTTTATTTTCGAGAAATACCACGTGATCGATCGATGTTGCCAGATCTTCGTTGCCAATGC
Source organism: Cryptops parisi (assembly GCA_034695005.1). Classification (NCBI taxonomy): domain Eukaryota; kingdom Metazoa; phylum Arthropoda; class Chilopoda; order Scolopendromorpha; family Cryptopidae; genus Cryptops; species Cryptops parisi. The sequence continues at coordinate 25,137 of JAQIWH010001045.1, read as the reverse complement.
CCGCGAAAAATGTCATATTTTTTCTTATTTGAATAGATTGTTTACTTTTTTAAAAACTATTTGTATATTTCTAAAAATGTTTTTGATTGATATTAATTTCAAATTAATTAAAGATTGGTGATATGTTTGATTTTTAAAATGAAATTGATTTGAACGATTTGCGAAGGAGACTGGTCGTGACTACACCAACGGATTGTAATGCAGTGAACGTTGGATTAAGGCGGAACTTTTAAGTTTAAAAAAAATATATATACAGATACTGTACCTTGATATACGATGTAATCCATTTAACGATATGTCGATTAAAGTTTTTTTTCTTATATTCAATTAATAATAATTTTGCAAAAATACTTAATATTAATAAATAAGAAACTGTGTTATAAAAGAAAAATGTTAAGTTAAAAATTATTTTATGTACATAGGCCTACGGTAAATTTGATCAATATTTTAATATAAAAAACAGTCAATTTATTTCCTAAAAAATATTTAAATACAAATTTGTAAAACAATTTCAAAATTTTAAAATGATTTTAAATTAACCAAAAAAGTAAATGTTTCTTAATAACACGTAACTTAGTTTCTATTCAATCATTTTAATATATATTTGCAAAAGGAAATTCTAAATTGTAACTATACTTTCTTGAAATAGCCACGTGATGTTGTGCTGCATATTCTATAAAGAAAAAAATAATCTATAACAGTTGAATAATTAGTATAAAAATGATTTCATATAAAATAATTTTCATACAAAAATTTCTATTATAAACTTATAACCTAAAGTGCTTGGTGCTAGAAACAATTGTTTTTCTATACAAAACTATCGCTAGTTAAAAGTATCGTGTCACAACGATCGAATAAATAAATAAACTATCGATATTCTACAGGTATCTAAATTATTTTTAACCAAGTGAAACAGCTCAAAATAGTTATAATACCTTGATGAAGTTTGGCAAATTTAATTATTAAAAACATGTGAAAAGCAAAAATTTCACAAAAACTATCGATAATTAAAATTAATTGTTCAAAAACTATTAGCAATTGTAATTCAAAATTACAATCAATATTAAAATACTATCAGAATTTAAAAATTTATCGAAGCGTTCACCGAAAGCTAGAAATCAACTTTCATTTCACCGAAAAGCGCTACTAGAAACCAATCGTCAATAACGATTCAGAACGCAATTATAATTTTAAAATTATCGAAAGGTGTCAAAAACCCACTTCGAAGACCAAAGAAAGCAGGGCGAGTGCAACAACCACGTAGAGATTGAACATCAACATTGCAAACATGGCGTGGATTCGAGGATCAACATAACCAATGGTCGAAGCCGAAATAAAAATGAGATAAAAGGAGGACAGTATATCCGTATCTTCCCACAACGAAACGAAGATACTTCCAACGAGTAAATAACAGATAGTGACGGTGTACAAAAAGCCAAAAGGTGGATGCCACTCTCGTAACCGAACGCCTCCGTCAACTGGACACCAATCGTCTTTGAACAAAAACTACAAGAAACGTTCCAATTAAAGATAATATCGCCTCAAAAATACAATTCATCATAAAATAAAATAATACCTTGCAGTGAAATCGCCAAAGACAGTACCGTACGTACAATTGGAATTGGTAAACGACAGAAAGTACCAAAGGGATACCAAAGAAAGCGTACAGAATGATGAAGACTTTCCCATTCCAAGAGATCGGAGTGACCATTCGCCATCCCATAGTGAAAACGGTGCTGAAACAAATGGAGATACCTTCTTCCCACGTGCTGGAGGGTCGGTGCTGAAAGTACCATGGCATGGGATACCGATAACTTATATTTACATTTCATTATTTATATCAAAGATTGGTACCGTCGATTTGTCTTTGTCGATGAGCGAAAATAAAAATCCGCCGAAAATAATGTACAATAGCGATACGATGAGTAAATTTGTGAAATAAGTGATTCTCGGGGGTGGTTCGACAAGATAAATATCACGCTTCATAATTGATAATTTTGAACGATAGCGTACCAATTGGAAAAATTTGGACCGTTACACTACGATGATGGTTGGTACGAAACTTTTTGATTTGAAACTTTTATTATTCCGCCGATTGTTTCATATTTTTTTAAATTCAAATTTTCATTGTTGTGATACGAGTAATTTTTTGTTACGTAACAAAAAATATCATCTTTGTGTGGTACCATGGTAACTAACATTTGAGATGAATAAGTAAAATAAATCAGAATAAAAAAACTATCAATGATTTTGGCAGTGATTTTTGTTGTAAATATATCAAAAATTCGATATTTTTATATTCAAATATCTTTATACTATTTCAATGAAACTAAAAAATTTTAACAATCCGAAACACGACACTTTTCGCTTAGACAGCCGATCCCGCTTGAGGCGCTACTTGCTATGGCTACTTGGGTTATGGATTTGGAGGTTAGGTTACGTTAGTTAAAGAAAAACATAAATAAATCATTACTGATTCATTAATCGTACGTTTAACACGTTTTTGTTTAACTAACGTAACCTTGAATATCGAGTGATTCAATGTGAAAGCAAGTAGGACCACAAGCGGTGTCGGCTGTGTCTACCAAAAAGTAAATGAAAAAATAATAGAAACAAAAATCAGAAAAATATGCTGAAAACTATCGATATTCCAAAATCTAATATCGAATATTGAAAAAAAATACGCACCAAACAAAATTTAATAATAAAATAAATTATGTTATAATATAATATAATATAATATAATAGAAATCACTTTCACTTATAAATTAAATTAAAATCAAAAAAAATCATATATCGATTATATACAAAGTGCTTAATCGCTGAGTTTGACATTAACGATTAACTGTAAAGTAATCAGTATTAACGCGAAGTAATCAGAATACATAAAGATCACGTGATTTTGTTTTCCTTTTAATGCGTACCACGTGATTTTAATGAGTACCAATGGAATTTGGATGATAACTTTATTATAACCTTGTTGATACTTGTAACTACGGTACTATTGATCAAAATTGTACCCATTCGTCAGAATCTTCAAACAAAGGTGGTACATATTCACGTACCTTACGCATTGCGAACAATAAAGGTAATTGAAAAAATCACATTTATAACTATTTATAGTTAAGATGATATAGTTTATGACTACATATAGCTAACATAAACGTTAATTCGTTATTAGTACCACATGTCATCGATATCCTTCGCTGTTAGCATGTTACGTAATTTTCAATGTCGGGTGGTATTTCTATCATAATATTTATTATTTGTTATTATGAAAGGTGTTGAATATTTTTCGCACCACTAGGTTACTATACAAAATAACATTATCAACTTTTGCTATAATTTTTTATGCGTTATATAAAATGTGATTTCTATGTATGAGACGTAGTGATCGATAAATATAGCATGCTTACAGAAAAACCAATATTATTTTTTATATTATAATAAACACAGAGAAGTTGTAGCGCTATACATTACTCATAGTCTAAATAACGATTTTAGTAAAGGTTCATTTTAATGGCTTGAAAATATTGAAAAATATACGCTTTATATATATTTTTTGAGGCTATGCTTCTGATTAACGGACCTCAGATTTTTACATTTAATATACCGTCTATACTATATGTATATTCTTGTAAATTTTAATGAAAAAAATCAAATGGTGTCTATCTTATTTGGCGGAGATCGATAGTTTTTAAGTTATTTGAGTTTAAAACATTTGAACACAATGTAACCTTCGTTGACCTTGAAATAACTTCACTGCACTACATTTGTTTAACATTGTGAGAGATTTTTTTCAATTTTTGAACTCGATTAATTTGAAAACTATCGATCTTCGCTAAAGTATTGACTAGTAAATTTTTTTCATTTAAACCAAATTTGTGAAAATGTACGCTGAATGTATTTTATAGAAAAATGTGACCAATGGCAGAAATTGATGTAAAAAAAACAAACAATTGTTAACTAAACGTTATCATTTACGAGAAATCGATAAGAATCTTAAAGGCAATGTCAAAAGTATCGATATTACACAATTATTGAACTTTTGAAACCAATTCAGCATTTGTGACACATAGTAAGTAGTACTCTTATTTTAATTAAAGCCATCATTTAACAAAAACTGTCAGAATCGATTGTAACACTAACAACCACTGCAATGTTTTGTAGCACATTGAAATATCTTGCAACACACTATAGCACACGCTTATAATTACAAAATCAACAAAACGAAAGTGTCATCATAAAGTAAGTGAAATGTAATTGCAACACATTGCAACACACCGTAACACATTGCAATATATTTGTAACGTTTACCATTACAAGTACTTAATCCATAGTTATCTATTTAATCAATCATCTTTTTGTAACACACTTTCGACACACAATAACATATTGTTACACTTCGTTACACATTGTACTACTACTCTTAATGATGATACAAGTACTGAATCCACCATTTTCACTCAATAAAAACTGTCATCATATTATTGTAATTGTAACCACATTTATAACACATGGTAACAAAGTGTAACACCTCGTAACACACTGTGAAACTGAACTATAGTATTAGTACTAAACTCACAATTTACTGAAACAAAACTGTTATCACCCGATTAACGACAGTTGTCATACATCGTGACAACAATGTAAAACATAGTGACACATTGCAGCACATTGTTTGTCTATTTTACAAACACTAAATCCAATAACTTACCCAAAAAAAGTTTTACAGCATCCGAATTACATTACAACAACGCTTCTGATACATTTTAACGCTACTTTTGTCTACATTACAGTACTACAAAACCACCATTTTGTGTGTTGGACACTCGAAAAAGTGTTCTACAACATCCAATGTCCTGTAGAAAACCATGGGTTCCTGCGTTTCGGATATCAATTCGACGTTGAGTGGTGGAAAAATGACCTGTCCCACGTTACGCTTATCGATCACTAACTGTCGACGGCCGGACAGATCGAAAATCGTCAAAGAAAATATTCTTACCCACTGGTCCAACAAGCGACAAGATGTCATTTGGGACATCCGGTTTCAAAACATTGGTCCCTTGACCGTCGAAGTGGGCATGTCAGAAAAAGTGGACGAGGTCCGAGTCCTGTTGGAAGTCGAAATCGATGGTCAGACTTTGTCCTACAACATTCCCTCGGACATCGTGTTCAAGAAACAAACTGTCCTATTTATGGGTTCCGTCGTCGTCCAAGGTCCAGGAGACAACTGCATTCGACTTAGGGCTAAAACGGGTAAAAAGGGAAGTTGTGGACATTTACATTTTGTTCAGTTGACCGGTCCTGCGGTCATGGACGTAGGACTTGAAAGTTTGTTCGGACTGAACCACCCGTCCAGCGACGTGCATATCATATGGACGGATAACGAGGACGAAAAGCAATCCAGTGAACAGTGGCTGTTCAACCGAGTTACGATTACAGGCCAACGAAAAGACGCCAGGTTCGTCGCGTGCGGATTTACGGGAGGATACCTAGGTTGGAAACACTTGCATTTGTTTGTTATTCTTGTACCGTAAAGTTGATATAAGTTGGTGGGTATTTCGTGAATTCCCTAGTTAACGTGTAAAGTTCGCATTTTTTCGACCTTCTACAGTGGAACCTCTATATTCGTCATTGATCCGTTCCACAAAACATGACGAATATAGAATCGATTGAAAATATTGGGTGATTCCACTCCAATATTGTTACCCAAGCCTTACTGTTAGCACTTCATATCCTATTTCGTGTACTTTTTAATATTTTATGATATTGTTCTTCTTAAAAAAATTACTTTTATTTTCTTGATTGTGAGTTTTGGTGACGAATATTGGTTTTTTGGACGAATATCGGAGCATTTTGGCAAAAACATTTTGGGCAAAATATTAAGAATATTAGATTGGAAGAATGTAGCATTTGTGAAGAATATTGGGATTTGACGAATATAGGGGCCAACGAATATAGAGGTTTCATTGTATTACGTTACCGTTAGATTAAGAAGGTTACTTACTATAGGCCGCTAGTACCAAGGTTGGGCATTTAGTAGGAGATACTAATTGAAGGGCCTGGTGTTAAGTAACATTTTTGTCAAAAATGATCTAAGAAGCATTTCCAATTAGTTAAGTGCAATTCTACCTTCCTAACGAATAACTTTAAGCAAAACAACACTATCTGCCAAGATATTAGTGCAAGAAGTGTAAAGTCGCCTAATAGCAGTAAGGCAAGTTCAGATCTTTAAATGCGTTTTCTTCAAAATTGTAAAAATGTCACTTAACACCCTTTTACACCCGGCCGGCCTTTCAATTACATTTAGGTTTTATTCAATAAATCGTTTGTTCGTTTACCTCCCCCCGTTGAAGTCAATGTAACCAGGTATTTTATGAAATGCCTAGTCAACGCTTGTGATTCATTTCACTTGTATCCAGTGCTTTTTTTCAGCGTATACGAGTATACTTTAATTGTGAATTTCATCGATTTTATCCATATTTTATCGAATTTAATATATTTGTATCGAAGTACCATTTAACTTTTTGTTTAAAAAAAAAGAAGAGCACTTCTTGTTTCTACTTGTTATAAATTAAATTAGCTATTGCCATTATGCATATTTAGTTATGTCGTTTCACGCTTTAACCATTTTGCGCTTTCACTATTGACATATATTATGGAAGTACCCAGAACGTCCATTTAAAAGCTTCCTTGACCCTAATTCGATCGTTATAAAGGTTGGTGCGGCGGTACGATGGAATACTCAGTCACCAATCGATGGGAAGGCAAACGTCCTGGAAGCAACAACCACCGGTTCCAAGTTCACATCATGAACCACGGGGAGGGCATCGTTGTTCACAACAACTACAGCCAGCTAACAGCCAAATGCTACTCGAAATGGAAGGACACCAGCAACGTCTTGGACTTTGTGCTGAAAGCCAAAGCCACCAAGATGACCAACTCGATATCCTACTCGGCCTGGGTTTACGTGGACGCCACCTGGAGATTCCTGGCTACCTATAAAGTCATGTACATGGGCGAGGTGTTTCCCAAACCGTTTTGCGGGATCGAGGCCTGCAAAGGGTTTCATGGCACCACCAAATATTCCGCTATGTTTGGCCCGGCTTGGCGCAAGAACGGAGCCAATGGCGAGTGGACATCGTTAACCGAAGCGGTTTTCCACCCCAAAAGGAATTTGAATCGATTGCACGATATTGATGCTCAAGTAGAGGAAGGTGGCAGGTTTAACATGTTGACTGGAGGTGATACCCGGATGACGTGTGCCATTGGTGATGTACTTCAAGTGAAAGTGGCAGACGACCACCAAGTACCCGAACACGTCAAGGATGTGGATGCGCAAATTAACACGAGTTAGTTGACCATCTATCTGTCTATCATCATATACGTAAAATTGGATCTACCTGATTTAAAAATGATTATAATTTGTTGGCTATAATTTAATTTTGTATGCTATAATATTTGATATTATTTTTTTGACATGTTCTACATCGTTTGTAGTACGAATTCTCTTTTGCAAAATAGACTGACCCGAATTTCGATACTATATCGTTGCAATGTACGATAGTGTGGACAAAAGGGTACCAATTATTTAAAATCAATTTCAAACATAGTTAGAGTACGAAAATACGTTTAAATTTATTGAATATGAATAAATTTAATTATGGTTTGAATTATTTAAGTGTAAAAATATATAATACAAAAATATTTTACGATACTTTATCTTAAACAATTATTGTACTACAGTACAATTGTATGTATTTTTTGAAAAACAATACCACTGTTCAATGACTGTTTTGTTTACAAAAACTACTGTACGAGTCTCCTAGACAAAAAATGAACTGACTTTCAAATTGACTATTTTTTCCACATTTCATAGAGCAATAATAGGAAAGTGTTACTAGGTAGCTGAGTTCCTATAACTATTTTTACAACAACATGATATCATGTCACCCATTGAAATGATAATAAAATTTGTTTGGCTTTACAACTAGTTAACCAATAGCGTTTTTTTGTTGTTTATGTCTCTTGTTTAAATTAGGATAATAACCAGTCAATTCGCGTTAAACGAGGAACACGTTTCAAATATTAAACGTTAACCAATTATAAGTGATATTTGTTTAGTCCAAATGAGTTTTAACGCAAATTTGGTATTTGTTTCGTACAAATGCGTTTTTGAACATACCAGTATTAACTGATTATCCTCGTTTAACGTGCTTTTCATTCCCACAACTGTAATTTTCTTTCCAAGGCTTTCCAGCATAACAGCGCATCGCTACAGCTTTTTAAGGCTTTCCAACATAACACTAGGTAAAGTTACGTTACGTTAAGTAACTAACTAGCAAATTACCAGAGTTCACCGTACGTGGTTTTAATCTTAAAGTTACAGTAAAAGGCCCATTTGCAGCATTTAAAACAATGATTCCTTTTATGTTCGTTTTAAATTTCAACACATTCCTCGTTGGACACAAATTCACTAATAATAGACCATCCTCGTTTAGCGCGTTTTCACTCAAACCGGGTATTCTTTTTAAACAAACGCATTTGAAGCATTGCGTAGAACAACAGTTGCATGAATGATCCGTTTAAATTTCAACACCCATTCATCATGTTCCTTATTTTTATTTATTTATTGTACTTTAAAATTGGTCAACTCGGAACCACGTTACATTAAAAATAAAATCAGTTGAACAATGCATTTTTTTTTATAGAGCGAATTCACAAACTTTAATTATTAACGTAATTTCACTCAAAACGAATGATGTTGAAAAAAGGCACTCTGCAACATTGTTTGTCATTTGAATTCCAACACGTTCAACCAATTCGTCGTTTGACGCGGATCTTAACGTACCACGAACTTTCTGTTTCAACAGTCCTAAGTAGAACTTTCGGACGTCTTTTACAGACACTTCCAAAAGCTTCCCTCACCCAACCTAAAGTTCTGCTTACTACCACAAGATGGAATTGGTTGTCTTATCACCTCGCGAACCAGAACCACATCATCGATCGATCGCGGATGGTGGCAAGTGAACATCTTGTTAGGCACAGCATCCAACGTGCTGCTTGTGCATCTGTCTGTCTGTCCCCCTCACACATCCTTGGTTGAGTAAGGTACCAAAGTTGATCAGTGGGTTGCTGGGTCGAGTGGTGCGCACACGCACTCCTCCTCAGCACGCGAGTGCACTTGATCCTTCATTTCTTAGGGGACCCAGGATTATTTTTTTTTCATCCCTTACTCCCTCACAAAAAACAACTACTACTACTCCAGAAGATTCCTGCACCGCTTCCTGGACTAAATGTGACTGCAAGCTCCCTCCATCGCCGGTAAGTCGTACGTTATCACATTAAGTACATAATACCCGAGGAAAAGATAATGATGCAGTGACCGGGGTACCGTTTGGATTAATTTTTCGAAATATTTCTGATTCGTGATTTTTAAAAAGATGTAGATATATATATTTTGTAAGGGTCACAAAAATAGGTAGATGAGGGCTTTCTTTTAATTTGACAAAGGTTATGTAATGTGGTAGATTTGGTTATTACACTTCCCGCCCATGGAAAAGCGGGTCAACATCTATAAATAGAATCTCAAGGTGGGATGCTGAGAAAAGGTTTTATCCCCCTTTCCCCCGTTTTTACGTCGATCGTCAAAAAACACCGTGTTATAAACCGTTAACGGTTTCATTCAAAACCATTATTGACGTTTTTGTTAATTGGATTTCGTCGTCATTGATGGATTGGAAAAAAATTGGGTTTCGTAGTAAATGGAACAGCCTTTGGCGATTCGACAATACCAATCACCTTATTGCCACGTGGTTTACTCAAGCACTCGATTGGTATTAGTCAAAGTGTGACAATATTGAAAAGGTGACATTGACGCCAAAGATCAACCTTGTGTAAATGTAATCCTAACCATTGCACGAGAGTCGTAACAGAAAAACAAGCCGGTGTTGACGTTTCGGTCCAAAAAGATTTTTCGCATCGAATACAAATATTTCTTCAACAATATAACAATATAGTAGTTAGTTGACATTAATATCAATGTCCTATGGAAATGTCTTTTAATATTTAAAAAACTTATCCGAATAAAATGGATTATTATACTTTTGTTATATACTGTACAAGTACTTATCACCTATTGTAGACATTTCAAAAAGGTTTTTGACGACGTTTTCTTTAATAGTTATTTGGCGTCAATGTCAGCATCCCAGGTTAGTGTTCATTATGTTTGACTAAATAAGCCATTACCACATAACTTTAAAATAAACAGTTTTCTCCAAATTATAAGTCTTAACTATCTGTGGCCATTTTAATCCAAAAGTGTTCTTAACAACGAATACAATTTTTTTTTAAATATGTATTAATATAATAATTGACATTTCCATCAACGTCCTGTTGCAATGTTTTTAACTTTATAGCCCGATATAATATAACATGCAGTTTTAAAAGTTTGTCGTAATTTTAACCAGTGAAGATAATATTTCAATTCAGAAAGGTTTTCTGAACCAATACAATTCTGATTTAAATATGTAAAAAAATATAATACCTCGTTGACATGACTCACGACAATGACTCACGACAATGTCCTTTATCTTTAACTATAAATAACATGTAACATAACAATATACATTAATAGTTTTTCCAATTCGACTAATCTCGACATTTAAGCCCAAAAAGATTTTTCATAACCAACACAATATTATAAATAAAAACCATATAATAAATTAAAAACTAGTAGTCATAAATATCAATATCCTATAATTGCAATGTCGTTAACTATACAGTATAAACCAAAACAGCGTCATTATAGTATACAGTTTTATAGTTTTGTTAACCAATTAATAAAAATGTTATTTTTCTTAAAAAAAGATTTTAGACAACAAAATAATACGATTTATAACTATATACAGTAATAATATTCTTGTTAGTCAACAAAAATATCAACGTAATGTCTAATTGTTTAATAACTACTGCTTATAAATCAATGGAATGTAAAAAGCTGAAAGCCTACCGTTTTAAATGTTTACTCTAAATTTGCTCCATTATGCTTACTACCCAGCATTTTTACAGATTTAAAACTTAACCACTATAAACCAGTTGTCAATACTGGAAAAAACTATAATTAAGTCAAAATTTAATTCAGTTTCAGACCACAAATACACTCAACTACGAACATAAATGTAACAACTTCAGGTTTTTTGTTAAATAAACCCTGTAATATCCCTACTTTACTCTAATTAGCTTCACATCTAGAGAACGGGTATTATGATATCGTAAAACGAAAGTCAGCCTCGTTTAATTTGACGCTAAAACTTTACTCTTTGATGTCAATAGTAAACCGAGTCGTTCGCTAACTTCACATCATTCTGGAAAATTAGCTTCTGGTTTTTCGACTTGAAATATAAAACGGTTCCGTAAGACACTATATTAAAAGTCCAAATTAGAAATCCGTTTTGTTTAATAAAATATGAGCGCAAAGATTGACTTAGAGTTCCGATATCGATTGGTTTACAAACTGACATCGTAAAACAATGGAAACCTCCAAAATGGTACACCAAGTTACCAAACCGGATAACGTTTCAGCCTTTTTTGGAAACGAAATATTTTAACATGAAATGAATCCGATATGAGATAGAAAATTGTGCGTAACATTGGTTGAGATACCATTTCGAGTCGGGAGATAACGTAAACCCTCATAAACTTGACATAATCGTACGTCACGATCAGCATATCCATGGTAATGTACCTCAAACTAATAAAATGTTTGACATTGGTTCCAAAAAGATTTTTTGCAATAAATTCATTCGGTTTTGACATATGTGGAAATAGAAAGTCGGTTCATCTAACTGTCAACGTCCTTTGAAAATGTCTTTATTTTTAACCAATTAAAGATGGCGTCATTTAAGTTAGCATTGCGAAGTAATAACACTAATTATACAATGTACAATCACCGTTCTTCGTGAACTGTAGCCATGTAAATTAGAAACATGTATAAAACTTTGATATTAAAAGAAGACCTATTCATAATAATATATTGCCAAATAATAACGCCACACTGAAAATTAAAATGCGTTTCAAAAAGGTTTTTTTTTATAAGAACCTCATTCGATTTTAATATAGGCTTTATAGAAGGTCTAAATAAACATTTAGTTTTAAATATAAATATCAACGTCCTTTTGAAATGTGTCTATATTTAACCATGACCTTAAACCATGGCGATATTAACGATTGCAATTTTGATATTGAAAGAGAAGGTTAACACACGATTTCATATCACAGTGAACATAATGTATCTCAAAATAAAGAATAATTAAAACAAAAAACCAATCTTTGACATTGATTCCAAAAACGTATTTCACAAGACATTTTGTCCATTTTAAAATCTATATATAAACAGAAGTTTCTTTACATAATTGTCAATGTCTTTTGGTAATGTCCCAATATTTAACCAGTTAAAGATTGACGACGCTTTTATGGTAATCTCTAATAAACTGCTTTTCGATAAACATTTCTTTTTTTTTACAAATAAGCGTACAGTTGTCTCAAAAAGCAAAAACTTTAATGACAAAAATTTTTTAACACTCTAAATATATAGCTATTAAGAAGGGGTAAATATATAGCTGTAAAATATTATAGAGATTAAAAATAACCCCCTTCCGCCGTGACAAAAGAAAAATCTCCCCCGTGGTAATTGAGGTGTGAGTGCACACTTGTGGTAGACTGTATTGATTGAAATCGACTGTTGAAGAACGAAAAGAATGGAACCAAAAGAAAAAGGAATAGAATAAAAAAGTCTTAAGGATGCTTCGGTACACACCTCAAGTCTTGAAAAGACTGGAAGGGGAAAAGGAAGATTCCCTTTTTATATAAGGAATAGCAAGAGGGGGTGAAAGAAACCATCTTGGAAACCATCTTAACACTCAGCAAACGAGTTAGCCAAGCGGAAAATTAATCGCGTGCAGAAAAGGTTGTCATCCAGATGGCTAAAGAACGACAGGTGTCATCGAAACCACGGGTTAAATTAACAGTCAATGGAAAAACTAAAAAAAAAAATTAAAAAGAAAAGTTTAATATAAATGGGCGAATATCGGGATGAACATCGTGACCAGAATCTTGTTTTTTTTTGTTTCTTGTTTTTTTTGTTTGGAAAACAATTTCTAAACGCAGTGTGAGAATTTTTCGATTAATCGCATTGAAATGTCGCACGAAATTAAACCCGCGAAGAGTGTCAATTAAGTAACACCATTTAACTAGCAAATCGATATCGCGCGATGACACTCGATGATGCAGGATGAGCAGGATCAGCTTCTTTCCTTACATCAACAAAACTCTTCAAATTAATTATACCAATTTTTTTTAAGAAGAATGACTCTACGATAGCTTTAAAGGAAAGTGATGCAAAATTAAATCCAACCAGGCCCTCGATTTGTGCGACAGCTACATTCAACTCGCAAGTACAGAAATCGCCTAAATCGAAATTCCCATAAAGTGGTGGCAAAATTCGGGAGTTGAATCATTTGTGTACCACCACACAAAATGGACTTGTAGCGAAATTTTATAACGAGCACTTAAAAGGAATCTCTCTCGTTCATGTCGTTCAAATCGGAATAAAAGTAATTCGCATAAATCAAGTTCCTGTGGAGATCCTAATTTCATTTACAGTCGATATTGTCACCTACAATACGCTGGAGGTGCCGTGACCAGGATTTAAACAACCATTCCTCACACTACCAAATTGACTAAGTACTTGAACGTTGTAACTAAACATTGTCTAACTGGTGGTGACAAATGTGTACACCGTTCTAAAGTAATTCAATGAAGGATCGATATCACGTGTTTTATATAACATTGGCGCGGCACTAGGATTGACACAAAATAATATTTACGTGAACGAGCTGTCGAGTAATTGTCAAAACATGGTGCACAAAGAAAGCACCATACTGTACAGAAGTACCTATAAAGTACTACCCACCATAGCGTGTGATACGTTGTAAAATTGAATTCAACACTCAAATTCATCGTTTCGCATTGGGTGTCGTAACCATGATTGACATTAAAACGACGACGTTCCTTTTACGTAAACAAATCATTCGAGTTGGGTAATTGTTAAAACAAGGATTGTACATTTTGTTGAAATAGGTTCGTCGAATTGATATTATTTTTAAATTAAACCAAAAACTAAACCCAAATAAAGTCAAGCGTGAACTAAATACTGTTAAACCATATATCATGATTTACAAATATTGTATCTTTTAACAAATTGATGAGCGCAGAATCACGTGATAATTTTTAATTTAAACCAAAAATGCTATCACCTCTTTTAAAAATTTATTTCTTCCTAACCTTTTATTCTATTGTATTATCCCTATGGGATGTGGAAATTGAATATAAAAATAAAAATAAATGTATTTTTACATCAAAAACATGTACTGTATATTAAATACATGAAAAATGTCAAGTTATATACACGTTTTATATTTCGTAAAAATACGTTATAGCAGAATCACTCGTTGTTATTTTAATTAAAATCACAGTCTGTTATTGATTAAATTCTAACGATGTCAATTAGTTAAGTTTCAAAATTCGTTTCAACCAATCGTTCGTTTAAGTGAAGAAGATTGTTCCGTGCAAAATAAATTACACCAGTCCCTTTGTTGTATTCACTCTATTTTGTATTCCTTCCATTTTATGACCTTTGTCTGGTTCTGTGGTTATTAAATTATAACGCCAAAAGAATAATCGATCATTTTTATTTCCCAAAGTTCACCAGAAAGATAATAAATTTTTTTCATTTTCACGAAATGTAACATTTGGCAGTGTTAATTTTATTGTAAAATTAAAAATAAAAATCGTAAGCATTACGTATTCTTTTTATTCTTTTATGCTCTTTTATGCTTTTTTTATTCTCTTATATTCTTTTATGAAAATGTTACAATTCTAAAAATGTTAATGAATGTCAAAGTATTTTTTTCTTCAATACGACTTTTATAAATCGTATGTATCTATTTATGCTATATAATGATTTCCGTGCACTGTCTGTGTGATGTAGCCTCTCAACAATGAACAAATGTCGTGAAGCAACATGAGTCTAAACACGGGATTAAAGCTATGAACGAATGTGGTGAAGCAACATGAGTTAGTAGTATTCTAAAACTGCCAAAACAACGTTCTATAATAATAAATTTAAAATGGAGTTTATCAAACATTCGATTGCTTATCCGCATCTTAATCAAACGTTGGGATACCATATTTCATCAACAGTTATAAATATCGATTATCTGTAATTCAATGATAATTTTAAAACGATATTTTCAGCTCGATGTTTCATTATCTCAATTAATCGATATAAAAAAATCTCACTTTATCGAACCTTCAAGTTTTTTTTGACCGCATTTCATCGAACATTCGAAAATGGGAAATATCGATTTTTGTTCAATTTATAATCGCTCAATAATTACAATTTCGATATTAAACGCTATACATTTAAATAAATCGATATTTAAATCAAAATTCTCATGGGTAATAAAGTTTTTCATAGGTTCTATTATCGACCATTAATTCATTTTATTGAAGATCGATGTATTTTACCAAACATGTATGAAATAAAATATTTATATTACTCGATACTTCAATAGTTCGACATCAATTAAAGCTCTCGATTGTCAAAGATTTAATTTTTTTTTATCCACATTTTATAGAAGTTTAATTTATTTTATCGAACACATATATGTTCCATAATTATGTAATTCGATATTAAAAGTTCGGTATTTTCATAATTCAACACTCTTCGTATAAACCGCCAACCGGATAGTATCGAACATTCAGTAATGTTTTATCCACATTTCCACCGAACATTCCAAAAGACGACGAAAAAGTGAAACTCAAAAGCCCTCATTAACCAATGACCCAGTTACACCATCGGCATAAAAATTTCACATACAAGTTTAGTACCATTTACTAAACAACTCCATTTAAACTAACCCCCACCCCCCTCAAAATCCCCTTATTAGGAGGGTTAAAATGATACTTAGCTCACTTTTCCACTAGGGTGACTTTCAACCAAAATGTAACCACTCGACCAAAGAATTACTCAACCAACTTGACAAAATAAATGAGCAACCCCCACGAATGATAGTCGTTACCCAAGTTGGGGTAAAAGGCAAAAGTTGGGGGTTAAAGCCTCCTGCTGGCTAATTTCGGTGGTCTAAGTCTAGCTTTTACGAGCGGAACTTAATTAGGTCGCCATCTGTTAATGATATGATTAAAGAGAATGGTGTAGTGTTACCTTGTTTCTGAAAAACCCAATATGGAAGACATTTTACCAAATAATAGGGAGGGGGAAGGTTGAAAATGAAAGGGGTCTAACAACTTTTCTTCGCTAAGAAAACAACAAAAACAAACTATCCTTAACGCAGATGTAAATTTTAAGCATTCTCAAGATAAACAAAAAATGGCGTCTTAGAGTGTGTGTCGTTTGAGTGGAGGATTTAAAAAGTGGGGGGAGAGTGAAAAAGGGGAGAGGAGTATGAAAGTCAACATGTCTGTTGAGACGAAACGAGTTGACACTATACTTTATGCTGATGGCTTGTTTGCAAGTCAATGGTGGAAGTCGACAACAGAATCTCTCGATGGGCACCTTGCATTATGGGAACAGGAAACATGAGAGCTGCATTTGCGTGCAAAAAAAAAAACTTTGGTGCCGTGATCAGGATCTTGCTTAAGTTTCCCACATTATTTTATAAAGCAGGTCACTGAAGACTTAAGTCTGTTAGAAACTCACAAAGTTGAAACCCATCGCAATCATGATGAAAAAATAAGTGATAGCAACCTTTAAAGCTGGCTTCATACTGTGCTTTTGTTTTCAGACCAAATTTTAAAATTATTTTAAAAAACATGTAAAAAAATATTTTTGTTCATTTGTGTTAAGTGTTTATTTCGACGGATTCATGACAATGAATAATTGCTTAAAATTAGATAAACTGTATGTAGTAAAAACTGTATAAGTAATATGTCTATGAAATCTTCTGTACTTATGAAACGCAGATTGAGATTGAAGCCCCAAGTTTTCTGAGTTGTTGTAACAACCAGTAAACAAATATTAGCTAACTAGAAAAAAACCCGTGCTGTAGCACGGAGGCATAAGTTTTTGAGATAGCAATACAGACTTTAGATTCAAATGAAACCAACCGGTGAAAAGTGAAACCAACCAACCAACTCCATCTAGTGGCAAATAGTACAACGTCTTGAAAGCATTCTTTATTGTGATATAGATACACACACATAGACTTGGCTTACTCTTATTAAGATCCCATAAAGATATTGGTTGTTAGAGATACAGTATCATATTTCCAAGTTATTTTAACTTGGAGAATACCTCACTACTTATATATCTCCGTATTACAGTTGTGTACGTACCATACAAACATGATTCTCTCCTCGACTCACGTGGTTCACCATAACAACGATGTGAATGTAGAGTTATTAAACTTAGTTTAAACTGTAACAGTTTAACTAGAACTAACTTTACACAATAAAGCTCTTTTAATTATTACATTTATAATTAGAAATTGCGGTTAATTGAACAGTCGTAAGTGAACCATGCAACGCAATAAGAATGACGCATTATAAAAGCTCCCTCCGATTGTTGTTTTCACGCCGTGCACTCGTGTACAGCAGAGAAGGATGATCAACAGATTTGGGCAGCAACGCTTATTCTTAAAAGAGGTAACGAAAATACAATTTCTTATTTTTCTACGTCATTATTCACGTGCATTTTATCATGCTTGAATTGACTTATACGGTTGTTAGCGTCAGCAACAATCTACGAGAAAACCTCCACCTTTACGTGACATTTTATCAATATTGACAAGACATCGCTCCATCAAAATTTAAAAGAATTAAATGTACCGTGGACTGTGTCTACGTTTCAAATTTCAGCTTTCTGGGATACGGGAAAGTTAAAATAGACGACAAAGATGTTGAAGCGCACACATACACAAAACACACATACATACATACATACATACATACATACATACATACATACATACATACATACATACATACATACACAAAACACACACACAACGATCAAGCCAAATTAAATACAAGATTATAATAATAAAACGTCCTAAAGTGATTAATGTTAGTAGTATTAATGTTAGTATTAAAATAGTAGTTTATGTTTTAATTGAGAAGCCGCTTGTGGCGCTAGTAGTTAGGCATGGTTGTTGTGGTTTTTAACTAACCTAAACTAACGGCTATAGATACCAATTTAGGGCAGTGTAGGATCCGAAGGTGGAGCCTATACCCAAGCGGCTTCTCGGTTATCAGAAAAGTACCTTAAAAATTGATGACTTTCAGAAATTTTAATGTTAAAAACGTGGCTTTCCGTGCGTGTTTGGCTGTGTGTTTTTATATAATTTTCGAATTCGAGGTTATTCACAAAAATCCTGCGCGTAATTTACATTATCGATAGCGTTCAAGTTCTGAATAAAAAGCAGTAAATATTATCTTATGGGCTTTCAAGTACCTCTGACGCTGTTACCATGGTGCTGTTACCACCATCGACATGGAAAAAACGTGTTGTTTCTTTTTTAAAATTTTAAATTCAAGGTTCTTAATACGAATTCTGTTGTTCAACCTTGAATTTTCAATACCATCAAACAAAAGAGTCAATATTGCCTTATTAGTTTTATAGTAGCCTGGAGCCGTGATCCGGATCTTCTAACAACGTTCCACTAATTATAAAACCAAACAATAAGACTTTTAACTCAAAAACGAATTGATAACATCATTTTTATAAACTTTAACGTAATAGACCAATTTTTATGAAACTTTTTTCAAAGACGTGTTTGTCGATACTTTTCGCAGATAAAAGTCTAAAGACGAATCTTAGCAGGAAAATAGAATGGTAATCTCTACCGATTGAAAAAGGTTTTCTACTATTACTTACAAAAAGAAAATCCTAACAAGAAAAGGAGAAGAAAAAGATGAAGATCTACGGCTTAGTTGTGTTGAGTAATAGGATTTTTCTTCCAATAGGTTGTCAAAGACACGACAGTTGACAGAGGAACTTGCTCCCCCAAAAAAAGAAATAATAGCTATAGACTGAAACCCCGAAAAAAGAATAACCATTGTTAGTTAGGAAGAAAAAACACAACGTTGTTATTCCTCAATTTGGAACGATTTTGGTTTTTGTGTTTTTTTTCCCTCGTATGTTTTTTTTTGGGGGGGGGGGATTCAGTGCTAAATTAGTGCCATGACCAGAATCGGCATAGAATACAAATTAGAAAATTGGAAAATTGAAAGAAAAAAATTAGAAGCAAAAACAAAATCAAAATTTTTGTCGAATCACTTTTCTTAAAATGTTAAAATAAATGATATCATTAAAAAAAGTATTTAGAAAAGATTTTCTTTGTTGAAATTGGTGCCACGACCAGAAGTGACGTAGAAGACGAATTTACAATCAAATTATTATTATACTACGGAGTCCGTCAAATAATCATATTGACAGGTCTACAACTAAACCCCGTGGTTGCTATGGTAATTACGGGACTTCTAGACCTAAACCCAGTGTATGGACTCATGTTGCTTGGCAACCTTCGTTCTCGTTCCTATCGATACGGAGACGTACACAGCCATATAATTACGTATATAGTGAGGTATTCTCCATCACGCACTTCATTGTTGAGCACTCACGAATTTCAGAAACATTCTGATGATCTCTGCTTTGGAATCCTTTTTTGTAGCCTACTCATGTTTGTTTTATGTTCACGTTGTGATGGTGAATCCCCGTCACCTGCTAGGTTTCATTGTTTTAACCCAGTGAATTAACCACGTGAATTACACGTGTTTTCACTCGTTGCCAAGCCGCATTCGCACATTTTCACACATTTTGATACATTTTGACATATTTGGCACAATTACGTTCATTTGGCACATTGACGCACTTTTTCTTTACGCATTTAAAGAGGTACTCACGCAAGGCCCTGGCATTTTATGATATAAGATATAATTACCCAGATCTGTCTGGAACATCTTTTGTGTATATTCACGTTGTTATGGTAAACCTCAGTGATCTATGAGGTTCTTCATCATAACGATGCGGATGTGTGCATTTAAATTCAACAACAAACTGCGTGGTGGAGAAAATCTCACTCTATAGTTGTGTACTTTACCATACCAACATAAACTCCACGAACCACGGGGCGCATCATAACAACGCGTATGTCAACAATAATGAGTAAAAAATAGAGGATCTCAAATCAGCGCATCATTAATAAGTCGTAGTAGTCCTCACTGTTTGTGAAAAACTTGTTTCTAATGACATCATATTGTGAATTAAAGTTATAGCTGATAACAAAATGAATCAGTTTTTTTGTGTTTTCTGCCATTTTTATTCTATAGATGAAAAAAATTACATTTTTTTAACATTTACACAAAAAAACCTACTAGAGGCTCAATTTTGTTCAATTATCACTCTAGTTAAACTACACACATAAAGACCAAATTAAAAGAATCAACCAACTCTGCACTCGGAAAACTCCACAAATTAATCAACTAGTCAATGACCTCACCAAAAATAACTATCCCCAAAAATTCATCCAAAAGCAACTTCATGACAACAACAAAACCACAAACAACACATCTCAAGACGAATCCAACAGAAAGACAAGAAAATTTTTCACTCACTATCCACCAATAACCAAAATGATACAAAACTTCTTTAAAAACACCGACATCATTCCCATTTTCAAAAACCAGAACACCATTAAAAGGCAAATTTCGAAACTAAAAACCAACACATTTAAATCTGTTCATGAAAAGACCACCACGTTGTCTACAGAATCAACTGCAAAGACTGCGAACAATTCTACATTGGCCAGACAAAACGTACAACAATCCTCAAAATCCCCTAATTCACTTCTCACCATATGTAGCTACTTTTAGTTTTCTTTTTGTACTCAGCATTCCATCAAACGCTGACGAAGGGAGTTAGTTAACATCCCGAAACATGCTTGTTCTGATAAATGTTAAAAAAATGTAATTTTTTCATTTATAGAATAAAAATGGCAGAAAACACAAAAAACTGATTCATTGTGTTATCAGTTAAAACTTTAATCAGCGCATCATTGTTTATTGGAATTCCGCCATTACTGACGGTTTAAATTTTAAACCCGTCAATATTATTATTTGACGAGTGTAGCCTATAGCTTATAATTTAGTGAACAAAATAAACAAAGCCAGAATACCATTCGATAAATTTTTATAAATCTCAAATGAAATAAATAAAATTACACTACTACTACTACTAAAGAAAGATATTCAAGAAACGAATTTTGTTGAAATTGGTGTCACGACCAGGTTTCTCATAGAAATGAAGTCTCGCATATCAAAACAAACAGACAAACAAACATACCAAAAAAAAACTGTTGTAAGGAAATATAACTAATATATAAAAAAAAATAAACTCGACGAACGAATTTAACGAGATATAGGGACTGAATGTTTGTCAAAATAGCCGTTAGGATTTTTGTTGTTTTTCTTCATCCAAGAATGTCCACCCCCCGTTTTAAGAGTAAGAGGAGGGGGGGCTTTATTTACCATCCCTTTCCACCAACATCACATACCCCCACGTGATTGGGGATGGGTTTTTATTACTCGAAAAACGTCTCACGGTTCGAAGATGAAGAGTGGAAGTCGAAAAACGAGACGACATTTTCGGTTGGACTCCTGCCATCTCAAACTAGACTCTCGCAGATCATTGCCTTTGTCTTTTCTTTTCATTTTTTCGACGTCTAGGAAGTCGGCAATGTCATAAGATTGTAATTACATGTTTCGAACTTCAACGACGTCATGATGGTCCACCATATTGTGTTTTTTGTTGCTTTTCACACCAAAAGATACATCCCAAATGGATGTCTTGAAAAAATAAAAACGAAAAGAAAAAAGGTTCTAAACGCAGTGATAGTGCCAAAAACTGTTACATACAGAAGACAGACCTATTGGCAAACCAATAACTATAAGGTGTTCTTCGGATAACCTCGATTCCTCGGATGACGCTACTATTTTATTGTTATTCGGTTAAGAAACAAACTATTTTTCAAATTACTATTTCTCATGAACCGAACTCCATTTGTACTTTTAAAGTCATTTTACAATTTTTTAGGGTACTTTTTTTTTCGCGCGGCTATTGGGGACAAATTATAGAAGCCATAGCATACAGTTATATAACATTGGAAGGATATTTAATTGGGCTTTCATGCAATAGTTTTGGTTTTCGTCTAGCTTAAGCGGTTCGTGAGAAATCGTTCTTTGAAAATTGGTGGGTTTTATCGGTCCACCCTGTATACATTGATTAACTATGTTGCCAAAAAAAAATTGGAAACATTAAATTTCAGTCGTTATAGCATTAACCATTTTTCCAAATTAGTAATGATTAAAATTGAAATTTTCTGCAGCCAGAGAATCGCGTAAAACGAGGAAGCACACTAGACTAATGCTGATACGAATCCATAGTTATGCTGTAATAATAAAATCTTATCTATAAAAGAAAAGACTGCTCCTCCTCCTCACCAGCTACAATAGCGTCACCGCACTATCTGTGAAAAAGCCAAAACTTATACCGAAATTGATACTCTAAAACCGAAAAGTAATGACTGTAATGAATGTTGCGAAGCAACAAGAGTTGCATAATGAAAGCAAAATAACAAACTTTCCCGTCATTTATGACGGGCTTTAGTAACTGAATAACTGGTCACTTTTACAATCTCGCCATCAACTAAACCTTATTTAAATTTATGTTTTTCATTTTGTGCTTGAGTCGAGTCCCGTTTATTAAACCGCGTTAAAACGAGATATTGCGAGATGTACTAATGTACCCTGTGAGAGATGTACTAATGTATGAACTTAAAAAAATAAGCTAATTTTATAGTCTAACTAAACTGTTGCTTGAGTCTAGCCACGCTTTATTTTCCTGCATGAAGCTAAACAATTGCTTACCAGTTGAGCAAAACTGTCTTCGTTTCTATACTAAAATATCATAACTAAAACAACAATTTATTGGTATTAATCCGATTAGACTTGTTTCAGGAATACACAAATAAATAGCAGGAAATAATTAAACACTGTAACCAATTTCGATCGAATAAGCTTTAATAAACTATCGAGTTTGATTTAAAGTGACAAATAAGAAACAGGTGCCAAAAATAGAGTATATAGATATATAAAGTTTGATAGGAAAGAAAGGAACCCTCAATCCGCCATGACGGAAGTGATTTCATGAAATATATTGATTTCCTGTCACGTGATAGGTTTTTTTTTTTTGTAAGTGCAACAGGTAGATTTTTGAAATAAAATAAATTCCTTTTTGAAAAAGTGCTAAGATGGCAGATTGAGGAAAAAAGTCTTTTTTTTCCTGCCAATCCCTAGAGGCTATCATCAAAAGTTTATTGCTCATTTTAAGAATGGGGATAAAAAAAAAAAACTTTAGAAGAAAGGTTAACTGCACAATAAAGTTCCTCTTTATCCTACAGGGTGATCCAGTAATCGCGATGACGCACACCCCAACACGATCGATTCAAAATTGTAGCACGTTCACTAACGATGTGATGTTTATATACCACGTTTGAAAAAAAAAATATTTTGTTGGCTAGACTCAAGCAAAAAAATAATAAATAAAAACAGATGGAAAAGCTCGTTCCTGCACCATAATCACGTGATCGATTAATATCTGGGTATTAACAATTTCTCTCAATCCTCATTGGAAGTGACAATGCTTCATTTTTCATCGTTAATTGCATATTAAAATCGTTATTAAAAACAAGAAATTAACGTCATTTCCGACAATGGTGTCATTAAAGATGGCGACTTTTTGGTCCTTGACGTTATTTTTATTTTTATTTTTTATTTTTGGAAATTATCCAAGCATTAACTAGGCTGCAGATAACAGATTTCGCCAAAAAAATAATTTAGAATTCGCTAACGTTGGTGTTTTTCCAGACCAATAACAATAATTTACCAAAAAATGCAACGCATATTACACCATTTAATCCGACACGTCGTCCTACGATGAAGTGCAATTCAATATCTCACATAATTCATCGTTTGCCTGGAATTAGATTGCATTATTTAAATTAATTATAAAATCAATGTAATTCATCATCAATCTCGCTAATTTCTAAAGAAATATAATGTGATGCTTAATTTTATAATTTACGTTACTTAATTATAATTTTATAAGTTAAGCCATACACTGAAAACAACGCAAGTTGTAGAGTGATAATACTTACTAACTAATTATAATTAGTAAAGTAAACCTGAATTATATTATAAAAAATATTTATTCCAATTTTAAATAATAACCTGTCGTTTATTTTACCACTCTTCCCCACAACGCTGTGTCTATAATACACCAAACAAACAAACCTCAAAAAAACCCACTCAATTACCCAGAATGCACTTTTTTGTCCAAAGGTCACATTTCGCCTCAACAGTATGATTAACAATCATGATGCTATCTTTCTTCCTTATACTAACCCCCCCCCCTCCCTTTTACACCCCCAAAATACCATCATTTGATAAAGGGGATGTATTTTTATTTTCACGGACCATTAAGATAACTAGCGTTTACTCTCTCAATTGCAATGAAGATGAAGATGGGTCCAATCGATATCTAATATGGCGTGAGAAAACATCTCGCACGCGTCAATAGACCTCTTGCCTTCAGGGAATAAAGGGTTAAATCTTATATGTATGTATGTATACCGTATATACATGTTACACGATTTCCTTGAAAAAGGGTCAAAAAAGAATCATCGTGTCAGTGAAGAAGCAGAAGTGTGAAAATATGCTACAGCTAACGACGAAATTTCATCCGGAGTGTGATTATGCCGAAGGGGTTGTTTCATGAGTTGTTATGTTTTAATGTTACTATTCGGTTTTATTCGGTTATATTTCTGTTGTAAAAAACAACGAATAGGAAAAAACATCATCTTTTTGTACGAGACGTGGTTTTGTTTTCAAACCGAATTTTAAGATTATTTCATACAGAAACGTGGAAAATATTTTTGTTAATGTGTTCTAAGTGCTTATTCCAATGGATACACAACAATGAATGATTGCTCAGATGCA
>JAQIWH010001044.1:0-36299 GCA_034695005.1 Cryptops parisi | reverse complement strand
ACTGATTGAACTGAAACATGTGAGAGGTACGCTCGTCAACCATTGGTTGATTCATCTCGCTGCCTCCAATTCTGTGCCAGCAATTCTGTGCCAGCTAATTTGGGATAGAGTATAGTAGTTCTGTGAACAATAGACTTCCTTCAATTAGCAATTAAATTAAATTGGAAAACTTTTTGCATAGTACATTTTTTGCAGTGCTACCAACAAATAAATATTTATTATTTTTTCTAAGTTATAAGGTTGAAGCCAAATAATACGCCTCATTAGATCCCAAAAGTACACAGAATAGATTGCAAAAAAACAAACAATAAAAAAACCATGCAAATACAACAAAACAAGGGTTTGGTGTAAACGGATGTTACGTAACATTTTTTGTTAAAATGATCTAGAAGCGTTTTCGAATGTGTTAAGTGCAATTTTACCTTCCTAATGTATAATTTTTAGCAAAACAACAAAATGTGTGCAAAGATATTAGTGTAAAAAGTGTTAAGTAGCCCATAGACAGCAAGGCAAGTTCAGATCTTAATACGCGTTTTGCTCGAAATTGTAAAAATGTTGCTTAACACCTTTTTCACACCAGGCGCTTCAATTGAAACGTTCTTTATTATGTGTTTAATAACAACATAGTAGTACACATAATTGAACAGGGTTTAAAATAAAAATCTGTTATGCTAATGAGTCACAGCTCAATTGTATATAAGATAGCATAATCACCGTCCCATTAGATGTTGTTTAAAGAAGCAAATAACAGCAATTTTAAAAGTCGTTCGAAACGAAAACCTCATTGATGTTGTGTAAACGCTGCGCTGGTGACATTTTCATCAAATTTGATGGCCATCGATTAAGCTTCAAAACAAGTTATTATTCAGTTAGGGCCTAGTTTATTTCGGTCATATTCTCTGTGGTTTTACGACTTTATTATTCAATGAAATAGATCACCCAATAAATATTATCTTGATTATTCTAGTCAACAACATAGCTTCCAGGGTGATACAAAATAATCGTGAAGAATTAACGACAGAAACCACAGAAAAAAGTTACAGTAAGTAAGGTACAACAATTTAATTTTGCAGGCAATCAATAATTACTATTACGGTACTCGTCCAGTAGTTTAAACCTTTCTCACTAACAAACAGTTCAATTAAAAAGTCATAAATTTAAATTTATTGATCTCAATTTAGATTTTTCCTGTTGGGAAAAAGCTGACACATGAGGACGAAAAATACATCGTTGAATACGTTGGTGAAGATTATCATCGACTAGCAAAGCAACTAGAACTGAAAAAAACGCAAATAGACGAACTCAAGTTGAAACAAGATGGTCTGCAGAATAGAGTATGGGATTTATTAGAGAAGTGGAAACACCAAAGAGGTGACAAAGCTACCAAGCATGAAATGGTGAGGGCATTACAAAACATTGGTCGCCATGACATGGCTGATCATCTCATAAAACAATAAGCTGGCCCTACTACCACTGCAAATACAAAGCATCCAACTCCACATGCAGGTAAAAAGTAGTTGAATGCAACAGTGAACTAGCATTAATGACAATTAAACATCAGTTAACTTTTCAGATGAACTGTAGATCTCGCTCTGTTAGCATTCAAATTACAAAATGAATTTTTGCAATTCTACCAACTATTACTTTTTACAAGTCATAACGTTGAAACAAAAAATAGCCTATATACAATGTGTTCTAAAAGTACCTAGAAAAGAAGATTGTAAAATAAAAATATGTAAATACAAAAAAAAAACCACAATTGAAGCATCCTACATTATGTAGTTGATAACAATAGAGTGATGCACATAGTGTTGCAAGCGATTGGAAAAACTTGTTTGTGCTGTCTGATGGCATCATACAACATTCTTTACAGCACGTCTATGCTGATAATATACATGTACAGCATATACGATATGGTATGGCAAATATAAGATTACGAATGATTGTGGAGTCTAATTGTGTGCTTGCTTCTTGAGATCATTCCCAGTCGAAAAAGTATCTTTGAGCAGCATAAACAGCTCAAGTATTGATGTCGTCTAACGTATTCTATCGGGTAAAGACGTACGGTATGACAAAAAAGCAAACCCAGGGGCAGCCGCACCAAATGTGGTTTTATGCTACTTCTGTGATACCTGCTAAATTGTAATCTTCAAACTAAAATTAATAACATGTCCGTCTTGATCTTCATTATTTTTTTGATAATGGTACATGATCATACGATCTGACGGTTCCGACACAGTCTAAGCTGATGACCTATGACATACAGTATCTGCAACTCATCTAGCCTACAAGAATGCTAAAAGTGACTACGGTCACGCACGTACCAATATTTTTGCAAAACATTTTACTCAAAACATGCAGTTAAATGACAGCTTATTTTGTGAGAACATTTGTGACAAACTCGAACAATCTTTCACTCCCACTCCTTACCAAAATTGATCTAATATACGGTGTTAAACGTCTTAAAAACAAACGTGCATGCGACTCAAAACTATGATAATGCTGCTTTTCTTTTGATGGACAATATTAATCTTCTGACAACGTTTTTAATATATATTTTCAACCTTCGTAAATATTATTTTCAACCTTTGACATTTTAAACCTTCGTCCACCCTCCTGCTTTAAAACAAGACACACTTTTGTCATGTGTAAAACGGGCGATGCAACCATTCGACAAATTATTAATTGATCATATTTTTTTTTCAATTTTCTCTAAATTATTCAAATCGCTCCTGTATCAAATTTTGTACAAATAATCAACACTCCATCCGAAACAGCGTGCATTTCAAGCCGACTGTGGTTTCTCCGAACTTTTAATTTACATTTCAAACAATATTTTTATTACTAATTTTCATATCGCACTTATCCATATATTTTATCGTCATTTTGAATTCTACCAATCTCCTCTAATATTTTGCTGAATTAGTATTGAGGGTTCTTTACTTTTCAGGTCGAACCTTGTTTTATAATTACGCCAAAGATGTTATTTTTTATTACAAACACTTTATTTTTGTGATAATATCCCTTCCTCCTCCCAACGTTGTTAAATCACTTTTTTCATAGACAATTTGTAATTTATATTTGATTGAGATCATTGCGAACTCGTAACAGGCTTGTTTATGTCTTTCACAATTTTTAAAATTATTACGTATACGCGTTTTGTTAGTTTTATTTATTATCATTAACACTTGCAGTACCAATTGTTTTTGTAAATGTAAAATTCAAATAAACCCATGAAAACTGGAACACAGCATCACAATAATATTGAAAGTCAGCACCAAAGTGAATTGAACACTAAACCAAACCATACAAATGAATGACGGAACGCTACCATCGTTTTGACTTATTTAAGCAATAATTACATACACCCATTATTATTTACCATATATACTGTAGAGTGTAGAGTATAGATACATGGTATTATATTGCATAATATGATACACTGCATACGAGTATACTATGAATTAAAGTGATGGCATATGATAATGATAAGAGGAGAAAATGAAAATGTGACTTACCACTTAACGCAGGACTTCTGACGTTCACTCTGAACTTCCGGTCGAATGCCATTGTTGTGTTGTCCAACAACAACTTTTTGACGTACACATTATGGATTCCTTGTATGTAGCTAAATCAGTTCACCGACGAATTTCTCACAATACGGTAATGTAATCGACGAAACAACACTATTAGCGACACTATTGGCACGGGTGGTGTTAATAATTCTTTGTTAAGTCCTAGTTAATCGTGGCTCAATTGTAAGGTCTCAGATACAACTACTTCCAAACTTTGCAAGTTTCATTATACGGATAGAGGATAGCGTAATGTACTTCACATGATTACAAAATGTAGTGTCCATTTAGTCCTAGCTCGAATGTTGGTTGGAGAAATAACACACATCACGTTCGTTTCACTTGCAAAAATCAACCTATAAGTAATAAAAATGTATTGAATTAAAAGAGTATCCACTTGTGTGACGCGTGATTTACTAAAATAAATACGTATTACTACTTCATTTACATATATCTAACGGTTTCCTTTTAATGTCATTTATAAACCCATAATTTATAAAAGTGTTTACAATATACACAAAATATTAATATTACTATTTTCAGAGATCATACTAATTCACCATTGCATCCTACAGAAGGTCATATAAAACGATAGGTTATTAATTGTGTCAATTACTACAAATGCAAATCTCTACTAAAATAAAACGAAATTTCCTGAAATTTTAAAGCAATAAATAATTTGTGTACAGTCAGCTGCAATTAAAACACATTGAAAACATTTAATCACTCGATGTGGTAACTTGTGGGTGATTTTATTATTTTATTTATTAAATTTAAAATTTATACATCCCTTTGGGATAAATTTAATATGGAAATCACGTAAGACAATGCAAGAAATACATCTAACATTCTTTTGGTTAGACATTTCTGCTGGAATGTTATTAACAAAGTTGGTGATGAATATGGGGTCCACTTAATTGCATGAATTAGGTCAATTTAGACTTCCATACCCGAAAATACATAATAAAAGAAAAACCTCAAGGTGGAACATAAACTTAAAAAAACAAATAACTAAAGTCTTACCTTAAACCAACTGACCGGTTAGCTCAAAGATGAAAAATAACCAGAATAGTCCCTTTTTTTGCAAATTAACAAAAAGGATTGTTCACGGCATAATACAAAAACAAGACAAAACACAAACAGAAAATACCAAACAAAAAAGACATTTGTTGGTTTCGTCTTTTCTGTTTAGTTTTATTTTTGTTTGTTTGTGTCTTGTCTTGTTTTTTTATTATACCGTGAACAAGCCCTTATGTAAATTTGTAAAACAAGGGGGCAAAAAGTTGGTTATTTTTCATCTTTGAGCTACCCGATCAGTTGGTTCAAGGTAAGACTTTATTTTTGTTTTTGTTCCACTTTCAGGTATTTTTTTTCATTATGATAATTACGTCTTGAATCACCCATTCATCGTGACGTTTATTTTCTGAAGTAAATACGTTAGTTCTCCTGTATGGCATAGCGAACACTACAGCTTCGTAGTGCTTTCCGTTGAGCACAACTCGTTGCCAAAATGTTTAAGACTTTCCAAATTTTGTGAGATTTCAAAACTGAAAAAATCGTACAGATGAGCGTGCGAATTATATTTTAATTGTGAAACGTAATCCCTCTCAAAAAAATTCCATATACGGTACAATTATAATTGTGCGCGTGTCATTACATGTGTCATTGACAAACCTGATTTAATTTTATAATAATCAAAGTTCATTCGTTGATGAAACTTCTCACTTTATGAACAAACAACTCGAATTCGTCGGCAATACCACACCCTTTATACAACAATTGAAATTTCCAATTTAAGATACCGATATATAATTATCGTAGACGCTAAATTAGCGATTGTTCATTATTTTCATTTATTTTATTATATTTTTATTTTGCGTTCCTTAGAGACAAATATAAAATACAACAAATCGCAGAAAAATAGGTACAAAAATATGGAAATGCAGTTCAATAAAAAATATTCGAACAACAAAATAAAAATGAAAAAAACAATAATATCAAAACAAACAAAAAATTTCTAAGTAAAATTCTCAATACATACTGTATTACCATACAATATGTGTTTTTGAAGTTGTTTCTTAAAGTGATCATGCAATCACTATGGAGGCACGTAAAAGCAACTTTCCTAATCTGATAAGGAAGATCATTCCAAACTTTTAATGTATCAAAGGGAAAACGAGAAATATCATGTCTAGGAATTTCAGTATTAACATTAAACTTAAACCTTTTACACTGTCGAGTGTCTGGAGATGTTAAGACATAAGAAGCTAAGAAGTGAAGAGGATGAGAGGGGACCCTACAACTTCTAGCCACCTCAAGAAGCTTGTAAAAACAGCAAAGTTGGGGGATGGTCATGATGCCTCGCACCCTCAAAAACGACGAAATGGATCTGCAAAGTTCAAGTTTAAAAATCGTACGTATAATTCGATTGTAAGAAACAGTGAGACTTTTTATTCTGAACTTGGTAGCATCAGACCCTATGCAGATAGCATGCTGCCTGATTGATATAGCCTTTTAATATCTTTATACTTGATTCCAGAAGGATTGTTATTGCGAACAATAAACAATAAACCAAATAATTAAATTAATATTAACAACAATAGACCTAATCGTTCAGAGTAGTTTTTGACGACAGTATAATGGTTTATGTTTGAGTCACTCGGACTTGATAAAAGAAAAGTTATAAACAGGTATAATGATTTTCTAAATATTAAATTAAACATGTACGTAAAACGGGGTCCATTCTTCTTCTTTTGTTGTAGTCCGTAGGTTGACTTTGCTGCGAAGCAGTACGGTGTAGCTGGCAGCTTGCCTCGACGTTAGAAAGGCAGCCTTTTCCCCAATTTCTTTTTCATCCGCATTCATCACCGCAAAATGGCTTTTGCGGAAACTCTTTTTTTCGAGGAGGATGAGAATGAAAATGGGTAGCGAATGGTAAAAGTCCATTTCCACCTCCTTTTTTTTTAATGAGACGCATAAAGCAAATAAGAAGAAACGAGTGTGGTGCAAAACCATCTTTTACGACGGTTGCAAACGTTTAATGGGAGTTATTCCGAGGGAGAAAAAAACCGATGAATGGTCGGTAGCTGATAGTCGGCTCAAATGAACCGAGACCAATTATGACGAACAAAAATTGAAAGTGGGGGAGGGGGTAAAGAACGGTTGAAGCGAATTAAATCCGATCGTGAGATGGATCGAGGGAACCAAGGCTCGACTCATCATCCTTTTCCATTCGAATTTGCAATCGCTAAAAGATGGAAGCAGGTTGTTTGTTTTTTTATAGTTGACGGGTGGGTAGGCCTACCAAAGGCCGAGACCGCTTGTTTTTTAATATGCAGTATTTCTTTGACGTTGTGTAAATCAGTTGAGCCTTGGCGATAGGAGTGCCGTTGGGTTTCACTTTTTTTTTGGTGCTTGGTGTAGAAGGAATGACGTCATCGTAACGTTGTTGGATGGTGAGGATTTGTGTGTAAGGGGAGTGCAGCCCTTACTAATGAAAACGAGCTCGAGTTGTTTCTTTTCATTCGTGGAGGGTTGGAGGTGAAGGAAAGGTTTTCTCTCGGGATTCGAAGGGTCTCTCGCCTTCTCACCTGCTTTAATTGGTGTTGGCGGGTCTCTGGGGGAATCCTTCCAAGCTTTCGTCGGGGTTTGTCCGTCCGTCCACCCACGCCGTCTCGCGCCAACCGGAAATGAAGCGGTTCTCGAACGCTTATCGTGTGGAGAGCGCTTTTGTGGTCGTCCCCGATGATCGATCGCGTTTCTGGACCTTGGGGACAAAAAAGGGAGAGCCCCTTATTCCGCTACCCACCGACTTGTTCTATCTATCTATCTATCCACTTCCATTCGTGGTCATAATAATGCAGCTATGCTCGGCTTATCGTCGTCACCCCCACTCTCATTCTCAGCCCTTCAGTGCTCCGACACGCTTAACCCGTCGACCTCAAGGGGTTGACCTCCCATTCGTCACGCTGCGTGGTGAGAAGAAGTGACCAACGATCTAAAGACACGACGATCAACCAGTGTCTTAAATAGAAATCACCGAACAAACTCGAATGAAGTCTTTTTTCAAATGCAGTTTTAAGGTTCGTCGATGGTCACGCGAGGATTAACTTAAACCGGTCTATGACAGTATCGGTTTTAGAACGATCCTGGTGCTAAAATGTAGATGAGGTTTTATTCCAATTAGAACCACGCTTAGACAGAGCCCTAGGACTGTTGACTGATTCTGTGTGGTAAGCGCGAAGCTCGCTTGGATCACGACAACAATAGTCATTTTTTGTGTCGAGTATCTTCTTCTATTAGTACAAGGCGAGAACAAATCTTTCTTTCAATTCAATTTGAACACAAGATTTTGAGGAATTTTGAAATTGCGGTTAATGAGCGTGGACTCGAGTCCAAGTTATCTGCATGTAGTTCAACTCGAAACGGTTGAGCTGACTTTGTACTAATGTACTGAATACCCGTGTTTAGCGCGAGTTGGAAACGCCAGGCGTGTTGGGATTCGACTCGTTACACGATGTAAGAAATTTAAATTTGTTGTTGTTGATGTTGATGGCAGTATGGATCGATGGCTACAGATGTAGTAGTAGTAGTAGTAGTAGTAATACTCGTAATAGTGGTGGTAGAAGTAGTGAGGAAAAGGGTGAGAGTCGTCGTTCGTCTTTGGGTGGAGATCGACAGACGAGGCGATGAATAGAAGTTAACGGACGTTGAATAGGAGGCCGATTGGGTGCCATAGTGAAGGTTGTGTTTGAAGTCATCGGAGCAGAAGGCGGTGGGTGGGAGGCGTTTTGTCGTCGACGACGACGACGACGACGCTCGGCTCGATTCACAAGGCGCGGAAATGGCGCCACAATGGACCCAAAGAGAAGAAGAACGAACGAAGACGACGACGCCTCCGAAAAAAATGATTCGTCCACAATGGCGACTCAATGGCGACGGAAGCAATGCCGAGTGGAAAAGAACTGCAATTCACCCGCCCCCTCCTCTCTTGTCGTCGTCGACCCCTTCGCCTTCAACAACCGCAGTTCAAAACACTCGAACCGAAGGAAATGATTCCCGACCCAAGTTAACGACTGCTTGCTTGTCTTTTCCTATCGCCAGAAAGAGTGTCATGTTTTTCTAAGCGACCCATTAGTCGCAACAAACGATAACTAGTCCCCTTTCATGGTCATTTTTTATATCAATTATGTTGCGAAATATTTTTTCGTTTTTACACTATAGGAGGTTCCATTTAATTTTTAGACGCAGCTGAAAATTAAATGACCGCTTAAGCCTGGATGCAAATTGACAGTGAACAAAAATTATATGATGACATACTTTTCTTATCGTTATTTCTTTTAATCGCTTTCTTCAGTTCGTTTATTATTCCTCTATAACTCTTCGTCAATACATTATCTTCTCGATGTGATAAAGTTCGCGACCATTATTTTTTTATTGTTCTCTCTGAATGTTTACTATTTAAGATTGGCAACTACCCATAAAAATTTTCTTGGTGATACGATTTAAAATGGAATCAACTGCCATTCCCAATCCGTAAACTTGCCTCCTCCTGTCCTCAACCTTCTTGTATCAGTCACCTCAAAACACAACTTACAAAACGTATTCTTCATAGATAAAATTCTTAATTGTTTATATCCTTTTTGTAACGACCCCTACGGGATTTTTCGTACAAAACGAAAAATAATAAATAAATAAAAAACTGTAATAGTGGAGCCAAACTAGTAGTAAGGTAATATACCCGAACTTTCAAGAAACCATCGTGCTCGAGCTAGCTGATGGTGGCGTGGCTGATGCGAGAAATGGTTGGCATCGTGCGATATTAAAATACGTGTTTGGTGATAGTAAAATGAAGCTGTCTTTTTCCCTTCAAGTTTGGTTTCTTGGACAGGCACCGACGTGGAGTGTGATCGTTTCTCCTTTAACCCTTCATCGCTTTTCATGTCGCTGAGAAGGAAGTGTTTTCGTTGGCTGCTGCTGTTTCATCCTCAGCTTATTGTCGTTCGTCGTCGTCAGACCGCTTTTTGTTTGCTATTTCTTTCTCTTTTCTTCGTGAGGTCAAGCGGTGGCAGCCTCGTCGCCAAATAGACAGGAAAACTCTTTGGTCGCTCGGGCAGGAAATTCATCATTACCGTGTCAGAGCGTGACGTCATCGAGGGTTGAAGCGCGAGACGTGAGAACCCAACACTCACGTGACTGGGCTTTTGTCCTTCCTTTGATGGACAGTGAGAGAAAAGGAATCGATGACGAGGATGAGAAAGGTACTGCTACAAGTAGTAGTAGTGGTGAACGAGGTCGTCGTGTCGTCGAAGCCTCGACCGACCACGAGATAGATGGTGTGGTGGATCTACTCGAGTTGACGCTTGTCGAAACCAACGCGCTCAATTGACAGGGTTTTGTTAGAGCTCTGGATCTTTGGACATCGATGTCAAGGAGAAAGAAAGGGTTGAGTTGGAACGAAACGAGAGGCTATGGCCCAACTCGTATCAGCCTCAAAAGCGTATTGTTGGTGAGCCGAACAATGAACGAGGTGAAGGTGACCAAAGCCTAATAGTAGTCGTCGTAGGTCGAGGCCAGCCACTATAACAAACAACGACATTACTTGAGTACTTTCGAGCATCGATACCAAGTCCTTGTCTTCTCATTACTATTCATTTCTGTCTCCATTGCTTTGGCCTTGCGCGTATATTTCAGAATGAAAAAAAAGTTGAACCTTTCTGTAGGCTAGCTAGCTAACTAGGTACTTTGTTCAATGGACTGGATCCCTTTTGTTGCCTTTCAATCCTGTTTTTTAATTTTTTATTTCACGTCCCATAGGGACAAATTGAATGGTAATAAAGAACTGGTTCAATTCCATGCCATCCATGTATGATGTTTTCCTACTACTCTTTTAAAATGAATGCACAGTTTTAAGAACATTAAAACAACGATGAACTGCAATGATGGAGAATTGCTCACTATATCAGTATTCATCAAACACGTCGTCATTGATCTGTAATGGCTTAAGGCTACTGCACAATTAGACTTTCCTCGTCCGTGCGATTTTTCTATAATTTGGACCGGTAGGGTCCGCACGATTTGTTTTGTTTTTCACGGACGGATGAAAATCGCACGGATCCTTATTATGCACTAGCCTTAAAACCGAAAAAATTCGGTGGCATTTATAACCCACAACTTATAGACCATCTGTTAAACCTAT
The DNA here is from genome assembly GCA_034695005.1 of Cryptops parisi. Taxonomy (NCBI): domain Eukaryota; kingdom Metazoa; phylum Arthropoda; class Chilopoda; order Scolopendromorpha; family Cryptopidae; genus Cryptops; species Cryptops parisi. The sequence goes on along the minus strand of JAQIWH010001044.1, from coordinate 25,529 downwards.
TAACGCGAAACGATGGGATGCCACCTCCTATCGTAATAGCATTAACTAGAACCTATTTTTTTGATTTTTATGTCCCGTAGAGACATTTCATTAAAAATAGGTGTGTTACATACTAAAAAAAATTGAATAATGAAATGAAATATATACAAATGATGGCAATGAAAAAGAATAGATGCTCGGGAGAGCATCTTATACTGTTTACAATTTGTATCAAAAAATCGAATTTAAATTGACAAGATAAAAATCCATGCAATGGAAAAAAAAAATGGAAGTAAAAAGAAAATGTTTTCAAAATTTGTGACTGAATTATGTGGTTTTTTAATAGTTCTTTTAAGTGTTTGCAGGTTTTCTTACAGAGTTTATCAGTGCATTCAAAGGCAGCAGTAGCTCTTATTCTCAGAGGCAATTCATTCCAAGTGTTTAATGAGTTATATGGGAAACGACTGTGAAATTGGTTCGGCAAGTCTTGGGTAGCAACAAGTTTATTACGTTTTCCTGAACTTGATTTCTAGAGCAAAGTTCTTTACAAAATGTAAAGGATGTGCTGGAATTCGGATAGCCCGAGAGATTTCCAAGACTTTTCTATTATAGATGATCAATTGGGGAATAGTCATAATTTGCCTGATTTTTAAAAAAGATGAGATAGATGTATAGGGACTTAATTTATAAAGTGTTCTAATAATGCGGTTGTATGACGTCTGGAGTCTTTTGATACTCCACTTAATTTTGATTTTATAACTAAAACTAAACCCCTTAAGGTCCAAAAAAGTACAAAACAAGACATAACAACAAACAACACTCAATCACCAAGCATAAAATGTTTGGTTAATAACTTATCAAAAGTGGAAAATGGATGGCTGATTTGAATAAATATATTGGACACTTTTCCGAATTCTAAGGGGTAATATATTCCATTGGGAAAAACCGATATAGGGGTAAAAAAAAACCGATTTGAATCTCTTTCTGATAGCGTAGGTCATTCCGTATACAATTAGTAATATAAGACGTCAATTTCCTACGCAATAGAAAATTAAACTTTTTAATGAAATAAAAAATAAATAAAACAAAACTTTCTTGAGCCGTCAGTGTATTTGTTGTTTCCCCTTTTTTGAGAATTTTTATTTTTGTTTTTCTTTCTCTGTATTTATTTATTTATTTATTTATGTATTGTATTGATTCTGTTCTGAATCGTTGATTGTTTGATCCCGATGAATCGGAAAATAAACAACAATAATAATATTAACTAGTAAAAAAAAACGACTACCTACCACCGCCTCTTAGAAATCCACAAAGGTTTTAAAAATCACTCACATCCTCTCCATGAGGATGTGAGTGTTTTACATGACCATCTTTCGGATTCAACCAGATCACGTATTCAATTATATAAAATCGTATTTTCAACTATTATACCTCCACGTTATTATAGCAATAGATACCCATCAGATACAATACAGTGATACATTAAAATAATCTGTCGATTCACTTGCGCATTGTACATTTACATGTACCAATTCAAAATTTAAAAATGTCTGTATTCACTTCAAAAGAGCGTTACAGCATCTACACGTATTAAACAATGTTAAAGTTTAATTAGTTTTTTTCTAATACTTTGTCGTTGTTTAATTGTTACTGTCGTTTGTCCCAATGGGACGAAAATAATAATTAAAAAGGTACAGTGGAACCTTTTTAAACCGCCACTCTTGGTGCTTCATAAAAGTTTGGAGGATTAATGACTGGGAAGATACACTGCTCCTGTGTTCTTTAGTGGGGATAAGCGGGGATGGCGGTCTATAGGGGGTCGGTTTTACGAGGGTAGACTGTAAATGAATTGAATACTCTAATTAACCGAATACACTTTTTAATACTGTATACGGTAGTGACATGTGTTACCATACCAACACAACCTAAGCTTTGTAACTGATAAGATGTGAATGTTTCCCCTTTGGATCTTAGTTTTTAGATAGCTTGATTCATATTTTAGTTGATACTGTATATTCCTTTTGTTCTGTATTTGTAATTGTATGTGTTTTTTACTCTTTGGGGTGCTCTATCTAAATAAATAAAACTACATAAATAAAAGAAATAAAAATCGTACACAAAGAATTGAAAACATAATACCCGGTAACTAGAGAGATGATGAACTAAAATCATAACCCAACAATGCAACACTGTTAGTGCTATATGTGTTTATTTATTTACACTCAAATGAGTAAAGAGAATAAATAGCAAATTTACACACCATGCAAGATGTGGATATTAGTATATCTTAGTTATAGCATGACATATTATACTATATAGTACACAAAGTTGAATCTATAAGAGAATCTCGCAGGGATTACATGTTTTGTAATGTCCCATATTTTGTAATTGTTTTGTTGCTATGAGACGTTATATTGTTAAATTAAAAATTATATGTATTACATAGTAATAACTTTTGATCCGTATTGTTTGTTTTAACTATTTAATCTCATTTTGTGCTCGTTTAAATTTTTGTTCCTTGTCCGGGATGCAAATAAATAAATCTCAAAGTGCATCAGAATATTTCTGGCATTTGGTTGGAAACGAGTATTTCGTGGAATGTTTGCCTGATCTCTAATAAAACTGGGGAGTGTCATTTTGAATATACGTTAACTTAGTCGAATCATTTTTGACGACGGCTTACCAATCTTACCGTTTACTGATTTTTTTTTGGTTACAGGGTTTCGTGAAAGTAATGGACGGTCGACGATAAGACCACCACTTACGCCTTTGATGGATGAGTTGGTCGTTGAGCCATCGACGTTCTCTAGTGACTACACGCGGTAAGTCGTTCGTTCCTTCTTCTCGTTTCTTAAATGGTTAGCGTTTCAACAACGCGATTTTGTTCCTAAGTTTTATTTTCTCGGATAAGGGATGGGGAAGAGGACAGCGATTCGGGGAGCAAATACAGCGTCAAATTAATGGTCGGGTTTCGATGTGGTGCTTGCGGAGTTTGTTTGTTTTTTTTTTGGTGACGGGTGTCATCATCCCTTCGTGATTCGTTTTTTCTTTTATCCACGTCGATCCATCTTTTCACAACCTCCTCCTCCCCACCGAACGAAGGAAAGAAGGTCGCTTTCCACCATCCCTCATTCATCATTCACAGTTCAAATATTGAACCTATTGTCCAGAAAATTGCTATCAGTTTAGCGCTGCAACCACAGGAGGAGGAGAAGAAAGCTTTCTTCTTTTCGTTTTATTTTTCTTTCTTCTCGCTATTGAGTGAGAAAGGATCATCGGTTGAGGCGTCCTTGCGTGAAGCTGGGCTTTCCGAATCGATCGAGTGATCTTTTTATTTGGCGTTAATCAGTGGACAAAACGAGTTACATAAATGTCAGATTTCCAGTGAATAAGTAAACGTTATTTCGGGTCTTTATCATCTCGTTGGAAAGTCGTCACGCAAGGATGATTCGTTGGAAGATCATTTGTCAAACCATTATTGCGAAACTTGAACCGTTCGACTGGACCGAATAGAATGGACGTAATAACCCGTCTAATATAACGACGAGTTGTATTCATCGTGTATTGCAATCCGCTTCCGGGTGTACTGTGTGTAAAGTGGTGGGCATGGGGCAATGTTGGTCACCATGGTGATAAATGTCATTGTTGAGACTTTTCATAGCAACGAGTGGTGGTGCATTGTTGCCTCGGTAACCCAACTTTTCATTGTTGAGTCGCGATGGCAACCGTTAGTCACTATGTTAACCGAAGGTAATGGTGACGGGAGAGACTAGTCGTTAAGTTTTTAGTAGCGTACCTTCCGGACAAAGGCGTTTTCTTGGTAGCGGTAGGGGATAAAAAAAGGTGCGAAGAATGAGATTAAAAGGATCGTTTCTCCACCGTCGAGAAAAGCGTTTATTTCCCATTCTCTTGGTCTCTTTTGGAACCTTTTTTTTCTTCATCTTTAACGAAAGGCGAGGAAAATTGTTGTCGAAGCGCGATAAGAAAGCCTTATTTTCACTCGTCTTCTTCTCTTTTAATGGCACGGTTTGTTGTTGTTGTTGTTTTGTGACTGAGGTAGAATGTCCATAAAACGAGGTGGCAGGCACACGCTCACGAAAAAAAAAGTGTGGCTAAAAAGAAGAGATAGCGAGATTGAGTGTGCGTGCGAGAGAAAAACAATGTTGCCATTCGACGTTGGGATTCTTTTGTAGGGACGGTGTTGTTTTCTCAACTACGTGTCGCTTTTGGGGTTTTATCTCGGCTGTGACAATAACTCACCCAGTGGGTGCAAAATAAAACTAAATACTCCCAATCCAGTCAACTCTTATCTGCGTGGGGGTGAGAAATGGGGGAAAAGAAGGATTAAGTAGCCCTGGTAAAGGCAGGCAGGCAGGCAGGCAGGTGCTAAAACAAAAACCAGTGACACGTGCTTACAAGAAACACTATTACTTATCGTCGAAAGGATTTCTTATCAACAGCACACCCAACACTCGCTACCCGTGTGTTTTTTGTTTTTTTAACATAAGCAGAAGAGACTGAATTATCTGCTGCGAAAGTCAAAAGTGGTTGTGTCAAGTTCATCCGAGTTTACTGTTTTACTCGACGTTGGAAGAAACACAAACGTGTCTTGTATCATTTATTTGTAACGTTGTCCTAATTATATCGACCGGAAGCAGATCTTTAGGTCTCCTGGTACTCAATACCGTTTTATTTTATCTCGGGTCGTCTAGTAGACTATAGATCTAGACGCTCATACGCTCGATTCGTCAACGTTTATGCAGTTTTCAACATCTTTGTCGAGCGTCCGTTGTCGCCAGACATTCGCGCTTCCTTGTTGACTTTGATCGTTTGTTCATCGATATGTTTTCGCGTCCCACAAAATACTACGAAAGAAAAAGCGTTGTCGTCGAATGTTTAATTGGCTTATCTCAGGTCGCAACCCTAAGCTTAATTTCATTCGTACGACAAGTACAAGTGGAGCCTGTTTTTATCATCAGCCAGGTGAGACGGTGGTGCTACGAGATGACAAGTACCGCTATCGCTACTTCTCCACCCACGCTTTGGTTCACCTACGGAAAGGTGGAGACGAACCAAGATTCCCTTTTGTTGTTGTACAGATAAGTGCATGATTTAGCTAGAAATACAGCGGGAAAATTCTAGAGCGTTGCAACAAATTTCACTGCTACCATCACTCACTACTGTTTGACTTGAGTCATTATTCCACTTTTCTTTCCATAACTCGATCAACGTTACGCCACTTGGAGTTCACTCTGTCCATGATTATGTTGTGAAATTCATCTCATGCTTAACAGATGGGAACTGCTAACCACTATATAGAAGGGCTCGGTCTCGTTTTTAATTAACCATGTGGTTCATTAGCGATTTTTTCTATTTACAACAGTTTTATTTTTTCAAATCACACGTCTAGTAACACAAATAAAACGTGTAATGACAGGATAGGCAAAACAGATTGACCTAAAATACGCTCACAATATGAGCTGCCACGTTTGGGCGGAGGTAACGCCACTGCTACCCAAACTTTGATCGATCCTGTTTCTGCACAGTGCACTTTCTAAATGTTATAATAAATCTCATCCATAGACCTAGCAACAATTATGGTTTGACTAGGTTTATGTATAGCTTAATATGACATTCGGAATTGTGTGACTTATCTTTAATAATTAATAAAATACTAGTGCTCGTCTATCTTCTCAACAGCTATGGAAGCGCCACAGTGTGTGACAACGCCAAAATCGATACTGTAACCATAATAAATATTGCCACGTAATACCAGTTAAAACAATAAATAACGAACGAATGTTTGAGTTTAAACAATGAATTGCATAATATAAACAAAAACACTTTCCTATCATTTTTGATGGGCTATTTGCTAGTGTAAAATAAAGTGAAATTAATTTTAGTCTGACATACAGGGTGTCCACAATGAGATCTAAACATTTTAACACAGAGTTTGAAGTTAAATAGTTATGTAACTAAAAATATGGTAAAATATATCTGAGTTTCATAAAACAAAATATTTATATATGAAAAATATGCTGCACCTGCACATCGTCTTTGGTATATCTTACTGGGTGGTCAAAGTCACGCTCATGTCGTGTTCTGCAATATTCCTCCAGGGCGATCGACTTCTTTTCTGCATAGCATCATGCAATTTGTGTTACTGGGTCGCTCGGAGTCGCCATTTTGGAACATGACTGACTGCTGCGCCACTGCAGCTCTGACAAGCACTGCACGGATCTTTTCCGTTCCACTATGCATCACATTTGTATGACCTGATATTATCATTTGGAGTGTTCATACCATTTTAACTATTTCCTATACCATTTGTATGCCTGTTTGTCCCTTTGGGACGGAGAAGATATTAAATAAAATAAAAAATATATAAAATAAAATCAAACAATGGCAAATGTTGCAGTAAAAATGATACAGTAATACAAAAAAAAAAATATTCCAAAACGTTCTGACTTCGTCATAAGACGACGAAAAGTGCAATAGTCTTAGTTGGTGTCTTTCCTTAGTCCACATCCACACCTATCCTTTTTAACCGTTTTGCACGACTCCCCTGAAGCGCTAACACGTAAAACAAACATCATGCATAAATAAAAACATAAAACGCACGCATGACGTCAAGACCAACCCAAAATGTGAGCTAGTGAACACTATAAATAAAGAGAGAAAATAGAAAGAAAAAAACCTAGCAAGAGACGGAAAAAAAACAAGAAAGAACGGTAAGGCGGCAAATGTTCGAACCCGAAAATTAAAAGTAAACAGACGCGCGAGGCTTTGAAGCGGTTTGAAAGAGGAAATTACCTTCCGATATATGATTTCGAGCAAACGACGTCTCAACAACACCTGAGCCTCCCACGACTTAATTAACCGCGATAAGCAAACACTTTCAACTACTTAATATAAAAATCTCTTGTCGTCAAAAGAAATCGTCTAGTCCAGGGTTGAAAACCCGCGGAATCAGATATCAAGTCATTAAAAATTTAATTGCTTTTTTTTTGGCATTGTCTCAAATAACAAGCTGCGAATGAATGCCATTTCATTTGAGTTATTATTTTCCGACGCGTTCAAAAAAGTTTGAAGCTAGGAAAATGAAATAAAAAAACTGAGACCTTTTTCTTCTTTTCTTACTCGCAATTTGGAGGAAATGACTCGTAGTTTTCAAATCATCTCGAGCGTAAATGACATCTATTTCTACTAATCATAATGAGAAAGCATTCTCATTTGCTGGGTAGTAGAAAGTAGCTGACTTGAGAGATCAACTTGAGTTTCATTCGCGACAACATCATGCTCCGAATACAAACAAACAAACAAAACAAAAAAAAAAAAATCGGAGGCACTTCCATCGACTTGCTCGACAAAGGAAAGAAAAAAGTCACACTAACAGTGGACACATGTTTCGTTTAATCGCTCGTGTGAGTCCCACGTGCTTTGGCTGTTTTCTCATCAAGGCCCGGACGGGATCAATATCGAAAACGAAGGAAAAAGATCCAAACAGTGCCACTACTGGGAATCACCGCTACGCCCCCACTCGCTCGTTCTAAGCCACGTTAACGACAAGACACCACTCCCTCCACCTCCCTTGTCAACTCTTGTCGTTTAGCAACCTTCCCATGGACGTCGCAGCTCCGAGCTATCGACGTAGAACGAGAATTCTATTCCAAAACCATTGAATAAAAATAAAAAAAAGAAGCTAAAAATGGTCGCTAATTTTTCACCAACGCCGAACGTCAACCGATAGCGAGTACGACCATGAATGATGGAAATGAGTAGGATATCGTTATCAATACCCGTCTAGTCACTCGCAAAAGAGACACGAAGACAAAATGACTTTCAGTTCTTTTCGCCATTAGAAGGAACCCTGTCACCGTAACATCACCACTAAGCATCTTGTCCCCACGGGAACCAAAGTTATTCGCTGGGTAGACCAACCCACTGACAACACCAATGCACCGCCATGTTTGCGTTTTTTGCTTATTCCTCGCTCATTTAATTAAACGTTTCGGGTGGTCCCTCCCACTCATCGGCACTTGGTCGACAACGTCCTTATCGCTCCGAGCGGAAGTGGCAGCACTAACAGACAGCCCTGGAGAGATGACCCTCGTGGCCTGCTCAGAGCGACGAGTGGGGGCACCGGCGCTGTCGTTTTTTGTCAGTCCCCAACGCCACCTAAACGCTTTTCTTCTTTTCTTTCGCGAAGCCAACAAACGTTACAAAATCCAATCGTTAAAAACACGCCTTACCGATCGATACGGATCCCATTTCGATACAAGCGGATGAAGAAGCCCTCACTCGGGTTAGCTAGCTAGCTAGCTAGCCACTCTTCGTTTTTCCACCCATTTTTTTTTGGTGCAACGTTTTATTTGCACAAAGAAACGTCGAGAAAAAAAAAGTTAAACGAAATCAATCTGTAAAATGAGGCGACCCAGTCGAACGTTTTCGCGCAACATGAAAGAGTAAATAACGAGTGAAAATAAAAGTGAATAAAAAAAACAACATGGTAAAAAAAGAAAAAACGAAGAAAGGTAGATTGTGAAATTTCACCACCGAGACACGAGTCGCTTCCTCACAGCAGTGTTAAAGTGAATTTCCGTGTCGCGATGCCACGGCAATAATTTATGCCGCCGCTCACCTCACCCGAAAAACGGATCGCGGCGCCAGGTGTCTGTCAAGTCTCGTCGGTTGGCAACGGAACGAGTAGCGAGAAGCGGATCACGGTTCAACGGGCACCCTGCACCCGAGGGTAACGAATAATTGATGCCACTGAAAAAAAAGCCGGGTCGAGAAAAAAGTCTCGCGTTTTCTTGCCCCGAATGCCATTCACAAGGCAGCCTTTGTCGGCCGTGACAAGCTAGGCGAAAAATGTGGTGTTGCGTCTCCCCCGTGTCTGTCTTTCTTTTCTTTCACCTTGCATTTATCGAAGAGCGATTTTCTCCTCCCTCATCGTCTTCAAAAAGATGGCTATTAGGAGCGTTAGCGTTAAACGCTCCATTAACCCATTAATCCTGAAGCCGAGGCAGATTTGAAGCCTCGACGTAGGAGGCTGCAGGCAGGCTGGCAAACTCCAATCGATGTCTCGACAATAAAAGGCTGGCAAACGTTTCCGCTCGACGCGTGGTGTTGTAGACGAAGCACTCGTCAACTACTTGGCAAAGGGTTCCAATCCCGATCATCAACCGATACTAACGAGTCCGCCTCTTCTACCCCTCGTTACCAACAAAGACCAGCAAATAACTTCCAATGTCGTTCGCATGGGCGATAAGATCGATACGTCGTCAGCATTCTTTTCATCGAGCCTCGCTTCATAGCGCCAAGTCGCGCCAAAAAAAAGTCGTCAGGTACTGACCACCCACCGACGAGACGAGTGCGTGAACGAAAGAAGTGCGTGCCGAGCGTCGCCAAAACATGTTTTCGAAGATGCATCCGATCGGGCCGTAAAATGGCGCTTAGGTCCTTCACGTGATGAGGATGAAAAGCGAAGTGAAACCTCATCTGGTCTGCAAAGCGCGTTGGACGAGGGAGCTTTAGCAAGAGTCGCTCGCAACTTGGTTTCTCTTCCGCATTTCAGACGAGCCCGAACGTCAGCGCTAAACCTTTCTCGAATCCATTTTCGGCATCCTTAGAGAGACGAAAAAAGAAAACGAGTCGAAAACAACCGTCCCCTCCTCTATTTCCGTCTTTCGCTCGCGTTACAATTCGCTCCATACTGGCCACATTCGCTTTAATTCCGGCTCTCGGTCGTGGTCGTGGTCGTGCCAACGAGCTTGGCTCCAACTTCATCCGAGTGACACCGAGGTACGGCCCCCCGAGAACCTTTCCTCCTCGGCTAAAAGTCATCATCTTGCTCGAATGGGGGGAAACGGAAGGTAGACAAAAATCGATAGGTTTTTCTCCTCGACCTTCTGCGATCTCGTGGGCGCCCTTCACTCTCACCTGCCCGACTTTTAGCAGCGCCAAATGTTTCGAAAAGGGGAACGCGACTGGTGCGTCTCCTCCAGAGGCCACTCGAACCCAACAAAAGGTCCATCAACGATCACAACGCGAAAGGCTGCCTTTTGAAAAGTGCGACCCCGAGTATTTGACACGTGGTCCACCCCAAAAGCAGCAGCTGCGGTTGGCCAGCCGAAACACGACCTACCACACTAAAGACACAAAGGTAATCCATAACAGCACGACTGTTTGGGGAAAACAGCCGCATTCACGTTTTCGCTTCAGACAACCCTCAGTAATACGATCCCTTTAAAATGGATCGTCGACGTCGAACGCGCATCGGTTTCGATGTGCCAACGAGCGAACGTGTTCCAGAAATCCTATCCAACGCGCGCGCGCGCGCGAGGGAGAAATCCTCTTTTTATTTCTTTGTTTCCAAAATCTAGCGTTGAACGTCGAATTCTCGCCCGCATCAAAGCTCTTTAAAGCTCGTCTCACGAACTAACAAAGAGAAGAGGAAGATTGATCGACGCTCAGGCGATTGAATAGAAACTTCTCCGCATTGTCGACGAAACGCAAGGTCGTCTTCACGAAGAAAGACGAAACTGTCCCAGCCTCAGCCAGCGCGTGCTTATCTTCCCCTTCGCGTCCTATTTAGGGCTTCCATCCGAGCCACGGAGGGGGCAGGGAAGCCTAATCATCACGCCTCGACAAGCAAAGTGCGACTTTTCGTCCTATTTTACTGACATTTCCAGGAATAGCCGTTCTCTTTTTATTATTTTATTAAGTCAAATTTATGCATGCAACAAACTTAACTGTTTTTTTGTTTCTTCGCAACCTACTGAACGAGTCGTCAACAGTTACTTTTGTCCCATTTTGGCTCAACACGACTATGAAAATATGATGTCACCTAAAATAATATAGTCTACATTAGCTAACACTACATTCGATTTGTTAAATAACATTACTTTCAAACCGAATCGATCGAAACAAGCTTTAAAAACCTCCGCTACCTATCGTCCGACATAAAAAAACAAATCGATGAAACAAATCGTTATCACACTACCCGCCCGAACGTAAGCTACGAAGGGTAAAAAATTCACAAGAACGTCGTGGTATCTTAATGACGGACTAAGTTGGCGTAAATCTTTCTTTCTCGAGACCCACTTGCGTCTGCGCTAATACCACGTCTTTTCCTGTAAAGGAAAATTTGACGACGAATGAAAATATTCTCACACTTCACTCGATGAAAAAGATCGAACGACTCCCTCGCCCAAACTGCGAACGTCAAAACCTCCGTTCTTAGGTCGTCGTCTCTTCCACTTAAACGATTTTTTCAACGACACGACGTTTCAATTAAGCAGCGATGACAAAGCGAGAAAAAAAGGCAAAAAGCGCTGCTGCGCTGGTTGCCAAATCATCGCGAGCAAAACAACCACTACCTCGCGATTTAGCTATTTCGTCGCAAAAACAACACCGAAGACCCTCACGTCGAATGCGCTCGAGTGCCATGAATTTCTCCTCAACGCATCTACATGTTTTATCGCCGCAATTAAGGGGTTATTAATAAAGGAAAAAATTGCTACACGGCCCATCGTGACAGTTCCAAACTGCCAACACCCTCGTCTCGTTTCTTCATTTATTTCGGGTCATAAAAACGGTCGATAAAACGAACCTGTTGCGAGAAAATAAAAACACTCCACCCTTTCGAAACGATAATAAAAAGAAACCAAACATCGAAACGAGCTTCATTCAATATCCCGGAGAACAGAAAAAGCAAAGGTTACTTGCTATTAATAACAGAGTCGATGAACACGACCTCTTTTAAAATGGGACGGCATGAATTTGTCGTCTCGCATTTTGCCCGTTCGTCGACCAATATGTCACATCGATTCATTGCGAAGTGAGAGAACATTTCTACGACAGTAATCACACTGAAGTGAGCTTGAAGTGATACATCGATCGCTACGAAATAAAATTCGCGTTGCTATCGTCACCAGACATCGACGAGCGTTTTCCCTCGACGAACATTACTTTGATCACGTTGTTGACCTTACGCGATGGAAATAAGTGAACACCCTTTCGAGTTAGTAAAGACACCCCTTCCCCTCTTATCGAGAAATGCCATCCGACCCGTAGTAATATCCCAGATCGACGCATTTCGAAAGTAAAGAACGATTCGGGACGTTCCTTCGGATAGTCAAAGAAATCGAACGTGTCCTACCTGACCAGCCGAGCACCACGACGAACACGGAAGCGGTGATGACGAGCAACGGGCGGAAAACAGGCGTCGGCAACCACGAGGAAGAAGAAACGTTGACCCGGCGACAAATGGTTCGTCGATCCGGACATCCGAGTAGCGATGGTGGTGGCGACGATGACGAGGATCGACGACCACCACGATTTTCACCGAGCAGATGGGAGATGAGCCACGGGCGACCGGAAACGACCGACTCCATCATCTTTCTGCAGGAACGACAAAAACACAAACGGCTCAGTAAAGGCACGTGGTCCTGGACGGGATGATTTGGAAGCGACAGCAACGTCGTTGGGCCTGCCTACGTGGATGCGCTGGCAACGGCGAGTTGAACGGGAGAAATGAGCGGACAAGCAACACGCGATCGGTGCGAAAGGTTAGCTCCACCGCCGCCACCTGGTCCACCAGCTCCGCGACTCCTTCATACCACCACGATGTGAAGTGAAAAGACGGCCCACGGACGACGATGCGAAAGAAGCGATGAATCGACGGACAGACGGGCGGACGAGCGCGAGCGACGACGACGACGCCACCGTAGCGAGCTAGCGAGCAGTGAGTGAGTGAGTGCGTGCGTGGGTGGGTGGAGGAAGGAGGGGAGGAAGGCGTTCGAAGCGCCGAGTGTCGGCCAACGCCGACGACATACATGCTCGCGTGGTGAAGGGGGGAAAAATAAAAGACAAAGGGCAAGGCAAAATACGATGACCAAGGTTGAACTTTCGACTAATGACGCCAACCTAGACAAGTGGTGAGTAATTGACGTAAAATGGCATAAAAACGATAAAAGTAGCCTTCACTCGTCTTGCAGCGCCAACAGTAAAAGAATAAATGCTACCTAAATCACTTTCTATTAAAGCTCGTGTTTTCTGTAATAGCCAACCCTTCGATGTTTGGCGTGCAGCCTACCGAGAAAGAACATCTGATGATGTTCTTACCTGTAAGCTTTGTATCAAGGAATGTGTTCATTTTAAGAAAATATTATATAAGCATATTTTATTCTCATAATTATCAACTGCAAACACCCTCATTCGTTTTTTTGTTTTTTCTATTTTTTGTTTATGTTTTCAATTATCGTTTTTAATTCTTAACCTATGTATTTGCCCCTACGGACGTGAGATTAAGAAATAAAAATAAAATAAATAAAACAAAGCTCTCACGTTATATGAAACATCCATTTCATATAATGGAAGACATAAAAACTTATACAAAAAAAAAAAAACTTGAATAATTTACAATTAAAAGGAAATAAAAGGAAAAAAGAAATTTTTTAAAAAAATCTTTAAAACTTATGTACAAAGTATTTTTGCAGGCAAAATGCAAAATAAAAATTTAATCTATAAATTTAAAACTTTTCTGAGTATAGAGCGTGTTTTTTTTAGGAGTTATTTAAAATGTTTGCAGACATTTTTACAGGCGTTGTCTGTACATTTCACAGTAATAGTTCTAATTGCTAATGGCAGATCATTCCACGCGTTAAAAGAATTGTTCGGAAAACGTCCACACGAATGAAAGGGTTGGTCTTGAGTGGGTATAATTTTAAAACGTTTTGACTTTCGATCAGTAGGTGAAGTAAGAACAAAAGCTTTTATAGAGTGAATAGGATGGGAATGGTTTCTTATTGCTCGTGATATTTCTAGAATTCTATTATTATAAATAATTAGTTGGGGTATGGTCATTATCTGCTTAGTTTTCAGGAATGATGATATTGATTTGTACAGATTTAACTTATAAAGAGTACGGATATTCTATTGTATGACGTCTGTAATCGTTTCAGTCGAAATGTAGTCGTGTCCGACGAGATTAGGATAGCATATTGTAATAAAGAGTGAACTTTGAAGTGACAAATTTTTTTTTTCTTTAATCGTTAGTAAGTTTTTTTAATTTTTTTGCCAAATAAACCATTTTATTAAGTTTAGAAGTCAGTTGTATAATGTGGTCTCCAAATTTTAAATGATTGTCAAAGAGAACTCCCAAAAAATTTATAGATTGGTGATATATTGCTATTGATAGTATGTACTCAGGTTTCACTTATTTTTTGTCCCTATGGGATGATTCACAGTCCAAAGGGACTAAAACACCACAAAAGGAAAAATTCTTCCTTATGTAATAAAATACATAAAAAAAAAAACAAGATAGGAAAAAAAATCAATAAAATAAAGAAAACCAAAAACAAAATATCACATAGCTTCAACTAAAATTACATATCACAAATCATATCAAACGTAAACTGCGAAATGTAGGCAACTAAAGATTCTTAATTTCAAAAAACTTATACATTTCATCAATTGAAAGAAGTCCCTAAGTTCATAACAAATCCCAATCATCCTCTTCACCACCACACTTCCCAATTTGATAAAATTATACATCATAGACAAGAAAATTGCTACAAATTCCATTTGTAAATATGTAAATATGCTGTGTAAATATGTTGTGTAAATGTGTGACTTTGGTGTTTTTGTTTTCCTTATTTGGATCTTGCAATGCATAATGCAGGTGCCCATTGGTGTGTTGGTGTAAATATGTAAATAGATGGTGTAAATATCCCTTTTCTTTTGGTGTTTTCGTTTTTCCTTTTTTAGATTGTACAATGTAGAATGCAGGTGCCCATTATTGTGATGTGATGACATAACACTTGTTTTGCCATTATATTTTGTGACTACCATGATTGTAGATAATAGACAGAAGATTAAATTTGATAATTTATTGAAAAACTATATTTTTGGTTGTGATCCACTGTGAATTAGCCTATGTATTATTTTGTTTTCGTTGTTTTGTTGGTGTGTTGTTTTACTTTTTGGTCGTTGACCTGTACACATTGTTCTTATCTGTGTAACATATCCCAATGGGATGCATTAATAAACTTATACTTATTTTAATAAAACAAATTAAAATAATTCCATAAATTATTCCATACCGACTTCGGAAAGTGGCGTCTGGGAATTCACTCGCGGATGGCAATACATTTAAAAAATTCAACAAAGATCTGTATCACCATTTATTACTCTCTTAATCTAAAGCTTTGTATTCATCTTTTATTGGACTGGTTCGCTTTAATGAAAACAAACAAACAAATAAATAAAATGAATTAAAGATAACAAGTATATACAAGTATTTACATATTGAAAGATATCAGATTCTATTTTTTGTTTATTTTAATCG
Organism: Cryptops parisi; assembly: GCA_034695005.1. Taxonomy (NCBI): domain Eukaryota; kingdom Metazoa; phylum Arthropoda; class Chilopoda; order Scolopendromorpha; family Cryptopidae; genus Cryptops; species Cryptops parisi. The sequence continues at coordinate 10,198 of JAQIWH010001044.1, read as the reverse complement.
TCATATCATAGGACTACTACCAATTTGTTTTCTTATTCTGTGAGGCATAGAGTTCCATTTTGCAAAACTGTTTACAGGATAACAATTATCCAAAGATTATTTGCATACTAAACAGCCCGAGTTAAGAAAAAATATATTAAATAAATAAATAATAAAAAAAACAAACAACTTTGTTAAAACATGTTATATATTGTCTTAACTGACTTTTTCTTGCAATCGTTTTATCCCAACGGGATGTATAATTTTAATAAAATAAAAAAGTAACATAAAAAAACCTATCGGTACCCAATTCTCTACGAGTTATCTTGCCTTTCGCGTATTTCATAATTCGTTGGCAACGTGTGCGAGTTGTTTTTGTACGATAAAACTCGAATAGCCATATTGGCTGGTTCCTCGATCATGAGTACCACCAATGCCAACAACCAATGAATACCGTGATGACATTTCTTCGTCGATGCAAATTAGATCAATACTAAAATGAACTCGGATTCAACTTCGCAGCAAACCTTTTTTCCGCCTAGCTAGTACTGTAGTAGGATCTACCTACAACATCAGCGAGTTAGTTAGTTAGTTAGTAGACTGAGTCAGTGAAAAGTGGCTGTTGAGAGATACAGAATTTCAGCAATATCCAATTGTATTCCGGTACCCATCCAGAAAACTGACACGTGTAAATGAAACTATCTTAAAACTACGCATAATATAATAATTAATTTCGCCCTCCATTGGACGAACCCTGACCACTTTAAAATCCCGTCCTTAAATCTCAGAACCTTACATGATGTTAGTATTCGGATGGCTTTATAATGTTGGCAGAACCATTTGGCCTGGTAGGTTGCCAATTTATTCCCACGGAATGCTTTAAAATAAAATAAAGAAGCTACAGTTCACATAATTTAAACTTTGGCCAAGAAGATAAACTTGTACTTTTTGATAACAAGAAATGATTCAACTGCAACATACAAAACTTTAGTTTTTATCCAACAGGAGGAAAGTAAATAAATTATTAATATGATCGAAAATCCGGAAAAAACAAGCCAGCTCGTTTTTGTCGTATTTAAAGTTTTCGGTGTATGGGAAAAGACTGACAACCCCGAGCACTTTCGTCTGATAACCCCCTCCCCAAAGTTCACGTTGTTTATTTTTCCTCTCGTTTCCTCGCCCTCGTTTAGGCTCAAAGGACGAGAAAAAACGCAGAAGCGAGGCTGCGAACCCCGCAGCTACAACGAGTCGGGGAATTAATTGCGACTAATTAGGAGGTCTTGGTGAAGAAAAGCGAAGGAAGACGAGGATGGAAATGTATGTATGTAGAAAAGCAGGAAGGCGAAAAAGAAATAGGAAGAGAAAAGCCAACCCGAGTACATTACAAAAGTTGCTCTTTTTCTTCTTGCTCCGAGTAGTAGTAGTAGTACAGTAGTAGTGGAAAGAAGTGAAATAACAACAGCTCATCCATTCTTCTTCTTCTTCTTCTGCGTTGGTGCTGTATATACTCGGAAGGATTTTCTCGGTTTCTCCTCCTATTGGGAGGCCCACACGCCACCCCTCGCGTAAGACAAGGGTCGTTATTACGGCTGAGAGGCGAGAGCCGTAATCCCTTACAACCGCTAAGCTACCGATAATGGGCACTAACAACGCGAGCCGAGGGAAGAGCGAGCCAAAAGGGGTATAAAAACGCAAAATCGTAAATAATCATTTTTACCCGTGTTCTTCGTCTTTTCATATTTAAGATGAAAAAATAGGGCCCAAAAAAAAAATAGGAAAAGACTATCTACCAAGACGGGAGAGAAAATGCCCGCACGTAAATTACCCAACTCGGTGGAAATTTTTTAATGGAACAATTTACGAGAAAAAAGCCCACGCCAATAAGTCAAACAGCTTGGCGCTTCCGAAACAAGAAGCGGCGGGAGGAGACGAAGAAGAAGATGAAAGAAGAGGATTGATTAACTTTTTTACTTAGCAAGAACAAAATTCCCCGGAGCGCTTTACGTCTAATGGAGTTCGCCAACCAACATTGAAAAGCCTCATTAAAATCACCCTTAAAGTTGCCGCAGGTTTCGGACATTTTGCCCAAAAATTCCAATTGAAATCAACAACCCAACGTGTTCTCCTCGATGCCAAATAACAAAACCGCAAGTTCATGAAAGGATTCGACCCACAGGCATCTCACCGCACCGTGACTCATCTATCGGCAGCGTGCTCGTGAACCGAACACCTTCGCTTCTCTATTTTTTTTCGCTGCCAAGAGGAAGAACGACGACCTAGTTGAGCTTGATTCATTAAATAACGTTGTCACGAGTGGAGCGTTTAAATTCATTAGAGGAAAACTCCACTCGTTAAGTCCTCTTTATTTCCAATCTCTCCCTAAGGTCTTATTGACGCTGCATCGCCCAACGCGGGTGATCGTCCCTTCGTTTCACCACTCATTCATCGATGCAACATTCCTATTTCCACGCTTAATTAATTCACGCACTCATTTCGATGAGCGATCAACGCGTTAATAAAAGCTGACCCGATAAACCTCCATCTGGCTAAACTGTACTTGCACCTTCGTTACGTTTCGAGTCGACCTCCTTTCGACCGCACGTGCCATTGGCCTTTTCCATAATGAAAAGAAAAGAGAAAAGTCATTACTCGTTTCACTCCGGTGATAAACAAGCCTCAGAAATCGTTTTTCGTTTCTTTTTCCCTAGTCAACCTCCGACTGCGAGACAAAATTGCAAAACCCCCGATGATCGGAAACACCTCGGCACTGGTCGTGACAGTTCGTTCGATCTCTTTCCCCTCGTCACTGCGTTCAACCACGCAACAGTCTCTCTCTATCCCTTCTACACTCAACTGCCAACTCACTATTCACTCACTCACTCACTCGCCCACCCACCCACCTACAAATCGAAACCGAGCGAGGAATAAGCGGAGCAAATGTACGTGGGAAATGAAACAGATGACCCGATTCTCTTTTTCTGCACGACAAGCAACGGTGCAATTAATGCACAAAAAACAAAATATTGGTGAAAAAAAAAATAATCGGGATCTCGTCCTTTGCAACAAGACCTTGTTACGGTGCAATGCGCGAATCCAGTTAATAATTAATGACAGAGTAACAAGAATCTGAGAAAACTTCCAGAAAGACCTACTCGAATGTCGAGTTGGATATCATCCTTAAGCAAAACCTACTGCTTCGTCGTCATCACCCTTTTCTCTTTCCATACGAGAAAACAGCGACCCGCACACCCCATAACCTAAGAGACCAACCAGGATCCGAATCGAGTAGCGATCGTTTCGGTCGATGGAGAGGTCGTAAAGAGAGTGCTTAAGAACAGCCAACGTGCCAAAGGCACGACGAAGAAAAAATAAGAGACAAAAGGAGGCGAGAGAGTAGCGAGCGGTCGGCCGTGTTAGTCGGCGAGTACCTTCATCCGTCATCATCTTCTATCAGCGGTCCACTCCAATCGCGCAGTGACAGGGTGCTCGACGACCAAGATCCATCCGTTCGTTGTTCTCTTCGAGTGTTGACGATACCGATGACACGACCTTCTCGACAAGCAGCAGCTGCCCTCTTCGCGCCTCAACGCCGACTGCCAACCCAATCGCTGACGACGACACCGGCACCTTTCCCCTTGCCGACCTCAATTGTCTCGCTGCTGTTTGCCATCGATCCGAGCGGCGACCCGTGTTTTTGTTTGACTTTCGACCGCACTGACACTCTCCCTTTTTTATTATCAAACTTTCAGAAAAGACGCGAAATGACTCCTCTTCACCGAATACTGACTACGTCTTCGTCTTGACATCAAAAGCAATGGGAAAACAATCGAAGCCATCGTCGGTGAACGCTGACCTTGCTTGGCCAGGAAACGTTTAGGATAATGCCGGGATGGGGGGAACGGACGTGGTTGAGAGTATTTTCTCTCCGATCGTCCTCTATGATAAGGTCGTCACATGTAAGATATAACCGACCGGGTGACCGATAAGGGGAAAATAAAAGCGAAAACGTGTCACTTGGTTGGCACGCTAATGCGTAAGCGGCGGCAGACGCCACGACTCCGTGTCAACGAGGAGCTCAACAGTCGGGTGACGACGACACCACCGATTGAGGTGAGCATTAGAAACACTTTAATAAGATAATACCAACGACAAAGAACGGTCATCACCGAAAGAGAAAGTAAAATGGAAATTATCCGGGCTTTATGAGTCTGACCCGCGCGACGAGTCAAAGGTTAAAATCAAATCCTAGGTCAAAACTCGCTCTCGTCCCTTCGGACGGTCGATACAAGCAAGAGGAGCCTGCGTGGTTTGTTTGGAACGCAAACCGAACAGACGTGACAAAAGCCCACGAAAAATGAAAGATTTATTTAGCTATTCTAGACATTGACTGCCCAAGCTGGAAATGGACCGTATCTTCGTACCTTTTCGTCGCAACAATAGGAAGACCAACACGATGAAAGATGCAAACGATGGTTGAAAGAGGCTACCGAAACTTTGATCACGTCTCATTCACGGTTAGTTTGACGTGGTCAAAATGTTAAAGCACGTCGGTCATTCGTCGCTGCTGTTGTTCGGAGGACCAAGCATTATTGACGACAGAATACATTAATGGCGAAAGAAAAAAACAGTTATCGCAAAATGTCGCTTCCTGTTGTCGTCAACTTTCCCATTATGAAGCGCGGCTCGACCAGCTACAGCAGCGTTCATTTTCATCGCTGTTTTCAACGAAGCGTTTAGACGATAAACTACCGCGCGCGAGCCGTTCATTATCGTTTCGGAGCCTCAAAGGAGTCTCTTGGAGAATTCAAAGTCTTCCCAGAAGAAAAGCAGCTGCGAACCGATTGCGATTCTCGGGTCTGACGCAGCAAATGCACCTCGCGAGTCATCTTTTATGGAACAGATGCATGGTTCGTGTATTGCGCCAAAACCAACAACAATAACAACAGCAGCAGAAACGACGACGACAACCAGCACCAGCAGCAGCAGCAACAACAACAATGCCGCCCATCTTTTCATCCTATATCAGAAAGAAAAGGAGTAAAAATGCCAGTCCAACACCACCTCCGTGTTCGCCACTCGCTCCAGCGTATTTTTACAGCGACGGCAACGAGGCAATTGGAACAACAAAAAATACATCAACTATAAAAAGACGCGCACTTTCGAAACTGGGAAAAATGGACGCCTTTTTATCACGCGAGCCGGACGCTTGTCATAAGGCACACGGAATAACTCCAAATTAGCTTTCCCCAAACAAACGTAGTCACCAAGCTTATAGCTTAATTGTTTTCCTGTCCTCATGGAGTACTTGTCCGGACAACAGCACGCCTTGTCCGACTCGATATACACGTGGATATTTTTTTTCTCTATCGGAAAAACATTACGACAATAGTCACTAGTTTTAGTTTAACAATAATTAACAACATACGGCTAAACATAGGTACCCATACAATTCCCACCGAACATGGAATGCTCTTCCCTGTCGTCTCGTCGAGTCCACTCATGGCGAACATATCCTTTAAAAGTTTTGATAGAAATTTATTTTAACATCTTTTATTATCATAATAAATAAATAAATAAAAATAAATAAATAATTTTATTCACTGGATTGTGAAAATAAATACCGGTAATAATAATAATTTTTTTGCAATGTAATTGTCTACTATTTGGACCGCAATAAAGCAAATCAAAAAGAAATTTCCGTCACCGGTTATCGCTCGGTCATTCCCATCAAAAGGTGGTTACTAAACAATAGTGAATTAACCAACCTTGATGGTTAATGAACTGGTGCTCTTAATCATTCTCAACGTTGTCCAAAGTTGTCACTTTTAACCAGATTTTCTCAGATAATCTTATTAAACAAATTTGTTGGTTGTTGAGTGGCGATAATTTTGATGGAACACCCTTCATCCTTCGGCGGTGCTTAAAAGTGTGGAATGCGGCGTAGACGAGACAGATTCCAAGATCGATTTAATTTTTTTTTCTATTAAAAAACATCAAATCAGAAGAGGTAGGTTTCGAGTGAAGCCGGAACCACGCGCCAACGAATATCAAATTATAGATTGCCGCCGAGTCTATCTATGGTCCTATTCTACCGTACATTTTAAATGACGAAAAATGAAACGGGGTTGGGTACGCCAACGTTTCAACGCAAACTTCCAATTCATTTCACCTACCGATAAAAGAATCGATACGAATTTGAGAGAATCGACGAGTTCCACGCAAAAAAGAAAGAGGCTTAATCTATCAGTTTTTCGTGTCCGAAGGAAAGCTGAAGCGTTTCTACGGTTCGATGCGGGACAATCACCTAAAGACACGCGCGACCAATCGTTCGCCATCGGCCGAGTATCGGAAACTGAAGATCGACACGCACAAGCAACTTGCCTCATCATCGACCAACCAACAAGTCCCATGCCCACCTGAGCTTAAGTTCCAGTAGTTATCAATTCTGTCTCGAGCTAACCGTAAAAAAAAAAGTACCTGCTAAGCACTATAGTTACCGAAAAGGAATCCAAAAGTTCGAATTGAAACGATAGTAGGCTATACCAAGACGACCAACAACAGACACACAACTATAATAGTATTGTGATGGAAACGCTTGGGTCGCTTCTTCGTAATCATCGTTGTTCAACGAGAATAACCCCTCCCCCTGACATCGAACATGAAAAAAGCACTTATAAAGATCAAGACGACGCCATTGGCGTCAATGCTATTTGAGTCTCGCCCAGGGCACGATAATTGATCCGAAGGGAACCATTGATCGGCCATGGAGCTAATTCGACAGTCGTCGCTTTGCTTCTCAATCGATGAAAACTCTATCAAAAAATGTCGACAGCACGCGCACGATCAAACGTCGGCGGAGCAACCCGACGACGTAAGAGCAAAGTGAACGAATAATCCCGCGAAAAAAGCCGGCGGCTGAAAAAAAAAGCCATTTACTTCATTACCAGCCAACAACTAAAGGCAACAGTCAGAGTGAAACAACGTAACAAAAAAGAAAGAAGAAAACCAAGACGAAAGCCGGTACGTTATTAATTTAACGTTGGCGATACCGCCTCGACATTGACATCTAGTCAATAAGTGAACGAGAACTAGCGGCGGTGTAGGATGGCGCACGATCCGCCTATTAGTGCCTCTCTCACTACGCCAAATACAGTTTTCGTTTTCTTTATGGCTGCCATTATCGATCAGTTTTTAAGTGCTTCGCGAGCGATAAGCTTACTCCCCCTCCCTTTTTCCACCATCGGTCGAAGCCCATAAACCCTGACGCCGACGAGACGTGTTTTGAAGCAACGAGTGTCATCGCGGTCAACCCCTAGCTACCAGTGACCGCCCCTCCCAGTGTCTGTGTCAATCTAAGCTTCCTCCAGCCATCCCAGCAGGGTTCGGGTTGCGTACAACCGCGTGACACCGACGAGCTACTTTCGAGGTCGCCGTCCGTCATTCTGAAAACCCGAAATATTAACTTGAACTTGGTCGACGTCCAGTTAATGGCCCGCCAACGCGTAAAGCATCGCGCGACTTCCCTCAAGCCTCACGGTCAAGCACGTGAGCCCACTTGGCCAACGTTGGGCAGCAACGAAATCCACTTAGTCTTCGTACGGAGTCGTACCGTTCCTGTGCAACCTACAATGAGGTTTTATTTATTTATATTTAATTAATTTAAGAACGTTCATCAAGGAACAACCGGACAAATACAAACATAGATAAAGATAAAAACAAATAAGGTTAATGCACGCGGATTGGTCGCTAATGAATGATTCACAGTGAATTACACCTAACGTCATTAGTCCGGAAATGTGAGCGCTATAGCAGCTCTTCCTTCAGTACAAGTTTTACTACAGAAGTCACAATTTAAACAAACATGAATCGTCATATTTTCTTATTTAAAAGAATTAGATCTGTCCTTACAAAAAAAAAAAGAAAAACTTACAATGTTTAAAACAAAGATTACCTCACTTATAACTTACGGAATCTTATGGGCAAATACAACGGGATTCCGTTTGCGCAGGCTTAAGACCGCTTACAACAATAGTTACTTTTTACTATGCCAATGAGAGCGTCTATATCCTTGAAGTGCAGAGACCTTAAGATTTTAAATTTTAACCAGTTGATTACGTACCATCAGTTGAAAGAGGTACCCCACTTTACCTCCAACCCAATCCATCCATTACATCATCACAGGAAGCAATTCGATAATTTAATATATAGTCGGTCTGAAAATTGCTTTAAGTTTCATTTCAACAAACACGCTCAACATTCGGCTAGACGTAGATTTCCTTATAATAATTATTTTCGGTGGAATTCTCTACCATATAGGCTCCGTAAATATGCTTCGGTTGGTCAGTTAAGTGATCGCACTATTTTAAAAAATTTTGATAAGAAATTGTACAGACATATTGTGTATCTTTGAATAGTTTTTGAGTTGATCTTTTTGTTTTGGGATTGATTGATTGTAGGTTTTCTTGTTGTACATAATAAACTGATCAGTTTGACCGCACTCTTGAAAAAAAACAAAAAATGACAATGAAAAAAAAAAAAACAAAAAAAAAAACAATGAATGATTTCTAATATGCAGACAACTGAAACATTTACGATCGTAAAAATAACAGTGACGTCGTTGAAATTCAGTAACTGCTTACTGTAGTTTTCTGCAATCTGTACTTGACTTAAATGAAAGACCATACCTTGCCTAATGCTTACCACCATTCGACAAACGTTTGTATACTCACATTAACTATTCTTGATTTTGTTTTGTGTGTTTGGTCCAATTAAACCGCTTAATTCAATAAAAAAAAAGTGAAATAAAACAAAAACAAAAAAAAGGTGTAAAATTGGTCGAAAGAATTAGGAAATCGTAAGATAGGGTGGTATTCAAGCAATGGTCATTGACACGAGTCAAACTTGTTCCGTTCGAGAACTACCCTTATCATTCGTATTCGTCGTTTAGTTGTACCTTCTTAACACAATTAATAATCTATGTCAATCTATCTATAAATCTATTTCTAGATTTATAATCAGATTAATAATCAATCTGCAAGTATTTCTAGAAATACTTGAACTAAGTGAAATTTTGTTTTTGATCCAAATAAGGATTGTGAAATATAATAATAATAATACCTCACTAAAATTTAGTTTTAACATGTCGCTACATGTGGTTTATATGAGCAAGTACTCATGGTTTAATCCATCAGAAATAACTATGCGTTTGCTGAAACAGACATGTTACCATCTACATCGAACATCATCAATTGCATCTGTTTTTATCAAGTTGTGGGACCGGATATTTAATTGCCGCTAGAGGGGGTAAATTATTAGCCTATATGAATTATTAGTGTGTAATCATGCTGTAAAGCACGGGAGGTGTTGTTGCGTGCTGTATGCAGCGCACCGCGTGATTGTGGGATTGTTGTAATAATTAATGTGTGGAATCATGTGGAAATAAACTAGGGCTTCTGTTCTCCAACTGCCGTACTGTTTAGACGTGGGAGTCTCTTCTGCAGGTGGATCCGACGTGTAGCGAGCGGTGGGCCGCGCGGTTCTGTGTGGGATGCCAATGATCCGCTCTCGCAATGTGTAAGGTTGACGCCGACCTAGCTGTCCTCTCCAGTTACGTCCCTGGGGGTAGCGTATGACAAGCGGCTGCGCTACTCTGGTGTCGACTATCAATGTGGTACTTTTTCTGGGGCTACTCCGGGACCCGTTATGCATGCGGCCAGCCGGGTAAACGCAGAAGAAGCAGTCGGCGTGGAGACAAGCCATGGTTGCCAGGTACGAGCAGCAGGAACCATGGTAAGGTAGGTGGTGAAATATGGTTAATGGACGCATTGTACTCATGCGGCCAGCTGCGTCACAGTCGCGGGGTCATGATTGGCAGTATCTGACGTCGAGAAACGAACCTGGGAGGTGGCGAGACTTCTTCTAGACCCCTAGCTAGCGGAGAGCAAAACTCGGTCACCACAAAGTTTTATCAAGTTTTTATCAAAATCGAAAATTGCATCTATTATAGTATTTGCTGAGTGTCGGAATGTTGGACCCATTTGACATCGGCCGTAGTCGTGAACGAAGCTTTCCTTGTTGTCTAGTAGAGCCGCCGTTCGAAATTTGATTACTGTTGAAAACACAATACTTGATTTGACAAGGCTTTTACAATGGCTACTCAATCCGCCATTCGTTTCTCTCTCTCTCTCAGCTTTCTTTACACACCATCAGAAGCCTACAA